>CABFWO010007910.1:0-21561 GCA_902155825.1 Timema genevievae | reverse complement strand
TAATATCCTTTACTTATATGGTCAAATCGATAGGGTCAATTGTTTTTCCGTTGCATCTGATCAGAATCATGACAAGATGCAGTTCTATCACACTCGCTCAGCAAGATCGGGTCATGCCTCACACATCACATACAAAGCTAATATTCAACCAAAGTAATAATCCTAAAACAAGAAGTGTTAACAAACAACAATAATAATAACTTTACAAGTTATGTAAAAAGGATTTTCCTCGGAACTAAATATTTACCACACTAAAAATAAAAACGGACTTGCTTCATGCATGTAATACAAAACTTTTTTTTGCTACACCAAATTTCATCAATTGAGTTCTAATTTTTTGTTCACTATCACAATGATTAAAAATATTAGTGGGACCAGTAATGAAAGCACTTAGCCAAATACTAATAATGTTTAGATAACTATAATCCATAATAAGCCATACTTTAAAATACAACATAATCAAATGAAAGGATTTTACAACCTAAATGTGTTTGTTTAGTGACGAGTCACATTGTTTATTGAGCTAAATAAAGCTTGGTCTTTGCTTTGGGCTGATGTTGAGATCTATTAGCTTACTCAGATACATTAAAGGAAGGACTGTAGATAAGAATTGAACGTGAATACCAAGGATCTACAAGTTCAGGAAGCAAATAGTCTGTATAAAATGCTGTTCGAATCCCAATCATTTCTTTTTTCCCAGAAATTATCATCACGTTCAATTTCTCCACGCGTATGTATGGTTCAACTGGTGTCCATATTACAGATAAGTCAATGAAAGCATCGATTTTTTTGTTGTCTTTGTTAACTTTTCAGAAGGTATCCTTACGTTGCAATGTAGCAAACTTGGTCTGGACTCATCAATACGGCTGAGGATAGACAATTTACCTTCATTATCCAATTGTTTCCGACCAAGCCATCTGGTGTAACACTGAGGAATGCCAATTTAGAGTCAGTGAAGAGACCACAACTTTCAATGTGAATATTTAAAGTCGCCTCTAATGTTTATATTGCTTTATATTCAGTTTCTCTTTCGTATGACTTAGTGGTAAGGTGTTGTGGATCATCATATTATAAACATTGTTTTACTATATTCTCGTAGAAAGATTTTGCAAGATGGTTGCAGACTTTGCCCAAAATTTTACTCTGTCAAGCGTTTTCACCTTTCTTCTAACCATAGTTCCGAATTATTCAATTTTTTAGTTTGACATTCAAAGTCTTGTTGATTTTATTTGGGTTGTTGCCGACTATCATGTACTTATTTTTTATATAACTTACTTGAAAATCTTCATTGTGAATGTTTATTTTCTTAATTGGCTTTTGAAAAAAGTTTGTTTGACTTTGTATGGTTTGAATCCCATTGAGATTCCTCACGTTTCTCTCGGGGAAGATATATCATACTTTTCAGCGATTTTGAACTTCTACCAGCTTAGTAAATTTCAATTTTCCTGGGCTTGGTCCATGTATTTGTTCGTGCAACTAGTAGTGAAGAGTACAAGTATTATGGCTGACAACAGCAGCTGCACATCGAACTTGATATAATCCTGGTTGTGCGTAGTTGATGCGTTTTCCACCGGCCTTCTTCCCAACGAAAGCATTAAAGAGCTCTGTATTGTACTGTAGATCAAGCTGCAACAGTTTTTGAAGAAGGCCACTTTTTAGTACAGCTGTATTGATATTTTTACTTTCCCATATAAAGAAAAAGTATTGTGATTGTGAAAACAATCGATCGAGAAATTATGACAAATCTGTACGTTTAATTTTAACACAATAACCCAAAAAAGTAGATTTTTTTATTCTTTCTATTTTAATATCTGTCTATTTGTCTGTCTGTCCCTGGCCACGGATTAAAAATGTTTTGATGGTTTTTGTTCAAATTTGAAATTTATATATTAAAGGGCTTTATCACAAAACCTCTTTTAAGCAAGCCCTTCAATTAAGGGTAGATTACCGATGAATATTTTTTGTAAATACAATTTTTTTCGAAAATGGCTTTAACTATTTTATTTAAAATGTATATCTTGGATTTGTTTGATATGACAAATATATTGATTTTTGGGCAAAAACTATTTGACTGATTTTTCAAAAACTTAAAATATTTTTCAAATGGATACACCAATTTGGTTCCATATGGGTCCCTTGGTAGTGTTTGGCATGGAAATTAACACTGTTTACTTGTGTTTGGGGTAAAATCTCATTTTTCAAACACTTGAAATATTTTACAAATGTCCATATCGATTTGGTTTCAAACGAGGGTCTTGGAAATGTTTGACATGACAATTAACATTGTATATTTGTTTTGGGGGTAAAATCTTATTTATGGCTAGTTTACTGACGACTGATTTTTAAAAACTAGAAATATTTTACAAATGGCTATAAAGATTTGGCTCCAAATGGGTATATTGGCAGTGGATGACATAAAAATGAACATTGTTTACTTGTTTTTGGGGTACAAACTCATGTATGGGTAGTTTACTCCATATTGGTTTTTCAAAAACAGGAAATATTTTACAAATGGTAATAATGATTTGTTTAAAAATGTAGACCATGGTATTGTTTAACATAGCAATTAACAATGTAAACTTTTTTGGGGGGTAGTTTATTGATTACTGACTTTTCAAAAACTTGAAATGTTTTACAAATAGCCTTAAAGATTTGGCTTAAAATGGGCACATAGGGAATGTTTGACATGCAAATTAACAGTGTATATTTGTTTTTTATGTAAAAACTCATTTATGTGTTGCTTACTGACTTATTGACTTTTCAAAATTGGAAATATTTTTAAAATACCCTAACTAATTTACAACTTAGAAATTATCATGTAGAAACTATATATTCCGGCTAACTTACTTAAAAAATTATATTAAGGATGAAAGACACCAAAAACACAATAAATTATAGCCGAGTATATTACTGTTAGAACTACGAATTGGGTAGTTAGACATGATGCTAAAAGTCTATGAATTGTCAATAGCTTGCTAACATAAATATTTTCGTTCATCCACCATATCTCAGGTAAAAACTAGAATGGTCATTGAGCAACACTCCCTCCCCTTTTAACACCTCCACCCCTCAAATATATTTTTTGTTGCGCTTACCAGTTTCTCGCAAATACCTGAAATCTCTTTCCTTCTTCTTGAGGAAAGTAATTCTACTTCCCGTAAAAGAAAAGATTAATATTTATTTTTGGTATTTATTCGTATCAATTTCTTCAAATGTAATCCATACTAAAAATAATGTGATGACTAATAACAATAGATAGGTATCAAGAAAATAGAAACCATTTTGGGGCGGTTACGGGATTAGTAAAGGATTGAATTTAATGTAACAAATATGAATAATACATTTTTATTTTATAAATTTTGCTGTACTTTTAAATTTCTTAGCCATAACCAACCACAAATACTCATATACAAATACAAGTACAAATAATTCTAAACACACTATTAACATAGCTTATTATTTATAATTAATTATAAATATTGCTTTTTTGTTTAATATATTTTCAAGTGATGACAGGTTTACTTTGACATTTCTACTGTCCAGTTTGATACTTTACCAAAAGTAAAATCTTGCTAAAATTGATTGATCAACCGTATTTGTGTGTTTTTTCTTCCAAATTTGTACTCATGATTTTAACATTTTTGAACTCAAAATGTTCATAAAATCTAACGGTTATATTTTAATATTCATTGTAC
Source organism: Timema genevievae (assembly GCA_902155825.1). Classification (NCBI taxonomy): domain Eukaryota; kingdom Metazoa; phylum Arthropoda; class Insecta; order Phasmatodea; family Timematidae; genus Timema; species Timema genevievae. Next base: position 17,866 of record CABFWO010007910.1, on the reverse strand, counting down.
ACAATTTTATTTAAACAAATAGTTTGGGCCTATAAACTAGTAGCATTTTTCTATGAACACCTAAACATACCAAAAATAGCCGTTAACACTCTAAATGTAACGACTATTGAGGAACCAAATTTAATTTTGAAGAGATACACCTTTAATTTGATCAAAATAATTGGTCCTAATGGACCAAAAACAGCCCGTTACGTCGAGTCACTTTGAATGTACCATATGTATATAATTTATACTCGGATCACTAGGCATGTGAACTAAATATCGGGTTCTGGTTTTCTTGTTACAGTGAGGTCAAGGTTCAAATTCCAGATAGGTGCAATGAGAGTGTGTTTCCTAAATTGTTTCCTCGTTATCCTCCACACAAATTTGGGTACATTTATTTTAAATTCCATCTTTAACTCCAGACACTCAATAAGCATTATTAAATGGGGATAGCCCAAGTGGGTATTAAGACTTGGTTGGAATAATTGTATAAGGGACCTATTATGTAGGCCTATATTGATGCGCAAAGCTAAAATATCATGAAACAAAGTTTTGTGTCAGCCACATTAAATATATAAGAAAATGTCAAAGTTTTTGAGATTATTTATTCAGTTAATAAAAGCCACAAATAGAAATCAATCATTTTAGGACTTTAATTTGTAAGGCTAACTATGAGTATTCTGAATTTCCTTTGAATATGAGAATACATTTTTTCTACTTGTTATTTTGTGGCCCGATTTTACAGAAACTATTGCTAAAATAGATCGCAAGAAATGTATTCAAACAAATAACTTTTGGTTGTTAGAACCCCATGATTCGTAGAGTTTTCTGGCCTAAAACACATTCTCATTTTTAATTTAGAGTCCTTTAAATGATATAATTTACAAACATTTCTTTGAAAATATTACAACACATCGTTCTTATTAACAATACTAATTTTTAATTTAGTAATAATTAAGTTAATTAATACTTAAAAATAATACTTCATCAAAACTGATTTTGCAATGTAAATTTGTGGAGTTACCCCCCTCCCTCAATGCTTTGGATACATTTAGCTCTCTAAATTTATGCTAAACATACAAAATCGTAACATAACAATCACTTAAAGTATTGTAATGAGTGGTTTGAGTTTCGTATTTTTATAATTTAATATTTTACTAACATTATTTGAGGCCCAATCTAACTACTATTTGTGGCCCAATAAATCCCAGGAATTATTTACTATACAATTAATAGCTAGTAAATACATATACCCTTTCCCCCTAAGAAACAATTATAGGCCTACAACTTTATTTATCATGTAAAATACTTGCTAAATATCCAATTTAAACAAAATAGTTAAACTATTTTTTTAAATAGAATTTTCAAAAATCTGTTGTCAGTAAACTACCCTGATTTGACGGGTTAAATCAAAATTTAAAAAAAGCCTCAAGGTATAACCATATTATAATATAATTATTAAAGTTTGAATGAAATCCATCAAATCATTTTCTCTTGAGACAAGCAAGGGGTCAGACAAAAATACAAAACCCACCTTTTTGTTTTCGTGGGCATATAAAACACAAAGATTAAACATAATCTTGAGGTTGAAAATGTTCACGATCCCAAATAAAAAAAAAATTATTTGGCGACAAATACATATATCTATATTTCCAAATATTTTAGGAATGTTTACCCTAGTTTGGTTAGTAGCTCATAGAAGTTAAACAAAATCTTTAAAATTAGTATAAAAACTACTTTTGTTAGTTTTATAACACACATATGCCTAACTAAAATTACTTTTTTTTTAGCGCAGGACATTTTTAATCCAAAACGGCCGTATGAAATAATATCAAAAACCATAGCCAAAAGTATCCGAAAGAATGGCTTATAAGTAAGCATGCCAAGTTTGGGAAACCATGTTGAAAAGTGTAGATTTCATATTTTACCCTTGGTCTATATCCAAAGTAGCTACTACCTATATACCAATCTTCAACGGTTTAATTTGCATTGTTCAAGTAACATCGACCCTCCTCTCCCCCCTCCCAAAAATTCAGGAAACCATGTTGAAAAGTTGTCATTTCATATTTTACCCTTGGTCACAGAGAAGGAAAGAACAGATCCAGAGCCACTAGGTTAAATGTGTTGCGCTCCTTTTCGATTCTTTACTCCTTCAACGTTGAGATCGCTAGGTTGGCGCAACCAAGTGAGCATTTTTTAAACGACTCACTTTAAACTCGAATTTACTAGAAGGCAGATATAAAATATGAGCTCCTCAAGTCAACCAGTCGGCTGGCTGTCACCTAGCAAGCTTCGGGTAGCACCCTCTCCCGTCTCTAACCTCACCCCTCGTCACTAAGTAACACAAATAAGTCTGACTGCACATTACGAAGAAAACTTGAAGCGCAATTGACTTTTTATTTTTTAACTAGGGGACTGACTGTCAAATGTAATTATTTCTTAAGGAGCACTGAGAAGAATTGCAGACTTTTAGAAATACCAATTTATTTAAAAAGTGGTTAGATATTTTTTATATTGATTTCACCAAAATGAAGGCGAAAGTTCTGACCAGTTAAATAGTTTAAATTTTAACTCTACACTAAAGTTAAACTATTGTATTTTGTGTGAGTACATGGACGCAGGCCGGATAGTAATATAAAGATATTACAGACAAACGGGCCGGTCAGCTTGTCTCGCGGGCCATTTGTTTGTGAATCCTGCCTTATCATTCGATCTTTAAAGGGGGTTCTGTCTGTTAATAAAAGTTAAATTAGTTCGAAATTTTAATTAATCATATAGGGACCATACGTATAGATAAGATCTTGTACAGTTTATTGAAGCAATTATTCAACATATTATATACCTTCTACTCTATTTATCTTAAAAGTTAGAAGGTTTTCTTTAATGAATTACCAATTACTAACTATCCCGCATGGTGTTGCCCGTGACCCACTGTGGTATAAGAATCATATAAGAACCCCCCACCCTCACCCCTTCACCCATGGTGCCCGTATATCTGAAACGTAGTTCTAAAACAGATAAAAAATATTTTCTTCGAAAATTTGTTTAAAATAGCCTAATTAAAAAGTTAGTTGAAAATTTAAAAATCCTGCTTCGAGGTGCTTTCGGATCCTCTTACATCCACCCATGTTAAAAATTTCAGATCTCTGCGTGCCGTAGATTTGTCTGGGCATCGCACACAGACACACACACACACACACACACACACAAACAAACACTTCCTTTTATTATTATAGACTATGATGTAACATTGTGGCTTATAAAATACGGCTATAGGCTAGTCTAGTCCATCAAAGTATTGATGTCACCTTTCAGTGTAAACCGATTGTAGGCTACATAAATATTATTTTGATACGTGAGATACAAAATAAATAGGTATCTCAAAATGATTTCCTATTTACTATTTAACCTATTTTGTTAATAAATGAATGGTATTTTAAATAGGAACTAACGAGTATGAAAATACACATAAAATTTTAACGTTATTTTATCATCACAAATTAAGATTAGATATTTATTTGTTTTACCGTTTGATCTTTTAAATATGTTGCTGGTTAGCTTGCATACAAGATAGAACGGAAATTTCACTGTAAATTCTGCATGAATACATTAACAAAGTGTGAAGCCAACATGGAGTCGTGACATGATTATCTAATTTTTCATATAGCATATATCAATAAAGAGCATGATTACTTAGGGAATCTCAAATCTCCTACAGATATGTTTACACACATATCCTAGAAACATTTGTTGAGCAATTTCCTTATGTGCAACACAAAGAAGGTATTGTACATATAATGTTAGGAAAGGCATTGAAGAAAATAAAAATAATACTGGCTTAAGCCATGCAAAAAGTACAAACTATTTTGCACAAAGCCACCTCCTTAAAGTTAGAATTCACAATCATTTACTGGGGACTGCAAAGGAGGATATTTAATGTTTAGGGAAACCGATGCAGAAAATTTGGAACCAATGATCTCAACTCGTTGAGTGAACTTTGGAGAGTTGAGTACTTGTAACTTTAAGCTGATTTTGATCCCAATTAAATGTAATAAATTAACTGTTTTGACATATTTCTATGAATCTAGATTCTTGTCTCAAAAGTAATATGTGTAGCGTGTTCCATTTTGAAACGTTGAAATAATTTAAGGACTTATAAGTAGTTTTAATGTTAAATGATTGGATTATTTTAGAAACAAAACCAGCTGTTGTCTTAAGATTTAGCTTAACATTTTTAGCTTTTAAATAGTAGGCTTGGATAGGAGGTATGTTTCAATAAAACACTTTAGTTGTTAAATTGTGTAAAAGATCAAATATGTACCGATATCTAACTAAACACTCTTCATAAGACTATATAACTATAGTATACAAGTTAAAATTAAATACAATATTCAAATAATGGGACATTATGACTGTATGAACTAAAAAACTTACATAAGTGGCCAATGTAATATTAAATTGTGATTATTTTACTCCATAGTGTCATCGACACCTCGAAGAGAAAGGTACTTTGCTCGTAAATAAGTCCAAATTTTGATAACTGTCAACCCCTGAAAGCACAAAGGTGTTTTTTGCGATGCCGTCTGTCTGTGTGTCTATATCTAGGCCTAGAGCCGACACCATTTTACTAATCAGGCTAAAACTTAGTATATATGGTTTTTATAAGGTTCCCCCGAGGATTTTTTGGAGTTAGATATTATACCCTAAAATTGAGGGTAGTTTACTAAAGGTAAAAAATATTAAAAAACAAGCTATCTCGAAATCCTCTCTAACGATTTTTATTAAATTTTGTATTTGGGCATTGTTTATCATTATAAATTAAATGTCCGTTCTAATCATCCAAATAACATAATTTTAAGGGTAATTTACACAAGCAGATAATGCCAATTTAATAATATCCTTACAAGTATTTGAGACACGAAATAACTCATTATTGTAAGGTTGTAACAAAATTAAGACTAAAAAAACCTCTACTTGAAATATACTTTTAAAAAACCAATAGGGGGCTGTCCATAAATTACGTAAGGATTTTCTTCATTATTTCGATCCCCTTTCCCCTCAAATCTCCTTACTTAAGGGATCGTAAGATTTTTCGTTCCTACCTCTCCCCTTACCAATCTTACGTAATTTTCTTACGATTTGGTAAATTATATTAGTTTAGATAAAAGTGAAATTATAGAATACTTATCTCAGTAAAATTAGGTGTAACACATCATTAGTAAATGAAATTTTATAGTTATGTATAGCTGTGTACGTCTATAGGCTATGACGATTCATCGATTATAAATATATTTTAAAAAGGCCTATGATTCAGTTAAAAGAAACATAATATGAAATGTTTGTTGTCAATCTAATTGATGTATGTTTGACTGAAACATTTGCCAGGGTACATATTGGATGTCAGTTATCAGATACTTTCCAAGTACGTTATGGTTTGAAACAAGGAGATTCACTTTTTAATCTAGCCTTGGAGTCTGCTATTAGGGTAAGGCAAGAGTTGACACTAAACAGTACAATGAAGCCATTGGGAAACAGGTGATTTAGCTTTGTTGGGTAGTAGTAAGGAAGGTTTGACAATAAACAGTACAATGGAGCCATTGGGAAACAGATGATTTAGCTTTGTTGGGTAGTAGTAAGGAAGGTGTGGCAAAAACAGTACATTGGAGCCATTGGGAAACAGGTGATTTAGCTTTGTTGGGTAGTAGTAAGGAAGGTGTGGCAATAAACAATACAATGGAGCCATTGGGAAACAGGTGATTTAGCTTTGTTGGGTAGTAGTAAGGAAGGTTTGACAATAAACAGTACAATGGAGCCATCGGGAAACAGATGATTTAGCTTTGTTGGGTAGTAGTAAGGAAGGTGTGGCAATAAACAGTACGATGGAGCCATTAGGATACAGAGGATTTAGCTTTGTTGGGTAGTAGAAAGGAAGGTGTGGCAATAAACAATACAATGGAGCCATTATGAAACAGATGATTTAGCTTTGTTGGGTAAGTAAGGAAGGTTTGACACTAAACAGTACAATGGAGCCATTGGGAAACAGATGATTTAGCTTTGTTGGGTAAGTAAGGAAGGTGTGGCAATAAACAGTTCAATGGAGCCATTGGGAAACAGGTGATTTAGCTTTGTTGGTTAGTAGTAGGAAAGGTTTAACAATAAACAATACAATGGAGCCATTGAGAAACAGGTGATTTAGCTTTGTTGAATAGTAGTAGGGAAGGTTTAACAATAAACCATACAATGGAGCCATTAAGAAACAGATGATTTAGCTTTGTTGGGTAGTAGTAAGGAAGGTGTGGCAATAAACAATACAATGGAGCCATTGGGAAACAGATGATTTAGCTTTGTTGGGTAGTAGTAAAAAAGGTGTGGCAATAAACAGTACAATGGAGTCATTGGGAAACAGATGATTTAGCTTTGTTGGGTAGTAGTAGGGAAGGTTTGACACTAAACAGTACAATGGAGCCATTGGGAAACAGATGATTTAGCTTTGTTGGGTAGTAGTAAGGAAGGTGTGGCAATAAACAGTACAATGGAGCCATTGGGAAACAGATGATTTAGCTTTGTTGGGTAGTAGTAAGGAAGTTTTGACACTAAACAATACAATGGAGCCATTGAGAAACAGGTGATTTAGCTCTGTTGGTTAGTAGTAAGGAAGGTTTGACACTAAACAATACAATGGAGCCATTGAGAAACAGGTGATTTAGCTTTGTTGGGTAGTAGTAGGGAAGGTGTGGCAATAAACAATACAATGGAGCCATTGGGAAACAGAGGATTTAGCTTTGTTGGGTAAGTAAGGAAGGTGTGGCAATAAACAGTACGATGGAGCCATTAGGATACAGATGATTTAGCTTTGTGTGAAGGTGAAGAAACTAGGTTTAAAAGGGAACACAGACTATATGATCACATAGAGAACAAAGATTGGAGATTACTTCGAACAACATATCATTTGACAGGGTTGATGAGTTTAAATACCATTATTTAGGATTTTTTAAAACTAAAGTACATTCACTATTCAAGTTTACTTAGATGACAGCTCAAAAAGTTACTAGAAATAGTCCCTAATATATCCCTACGCCAGCAGCTGACATCTGTCACTTTGGATAACTGTAATGAAAACATATGGTAATGTATGAATGTGATAGTTAGCCACAGTAATTTAGGCCAATATTAATTTTATTTATTTGAGGTCGGGCACAAAGATTATTTATCGTTTTATTACAGTAAAAAAATTTATTCACAGCACTTTCATAAAAGGTCTAACAAATAGCTTCAAAATAACGGCCGACGAATTTAAACCATGTGATTGGTCATGACGCAAACAAGTTCTTTACGTTGGTGCAGCCATACAGTGGATAAAAGTATTTTATTGAGTTGTTAAAAAACTCATCATTTAAAACAAAATATTGATATTTTACAGTTGTTGGCAACCCAAAACCTAAACATACGATTTTTCAACTGTCATTCAGTTAAAAAGCTATGGTGAACATTCTTGCAAGAAAAATATTAGATTGGAAATTTAGAAAATGATACAAATGAGAAATGCACGCTAATACTTGGTCAGTAAGTTTTTGATATCGCGCCTTATATCAAGGAATGTAAAACTCAGAATATACCGGTTATTCTACATGGGTGCTCTCCTATTTTACATGATGAAAACAAATCTAGGTTGTTAGAAGACAAGGTGCTTAGGAAGATATTAGGTCCTAAATGAGATGAAGATGTGGGAGTGGAGGAGGTTTCTAAATGATTAGCTACATACCCTGTACTCACCACCAGACATTGTAAGGATAGTCAAGTCTCTTAGATAACGGTGGGCATGACATGCAACACGAATGGAAGAATCTAGAACTATGTTCCAGGTATTGACTGGCAAACACAATGAGAAGACCTAGATGCAGATGAAAGGATAAAATTAGAATGGATCTGAAAGAGAGAGGGTGTAATGAGGTGGACTGGATAGAACTAGCTCAAGATAGGGATAGGGTATAATGAGGTTGACTGGATAGAACTATCTCAATATAAGGATTGCTGGCATACTTTAGTAAGCTCAGTAATGAACTTTTGACTTTCTAATGGCATAGAGTAAGTAAATATGTAAATGACAATGAATATACACTTAGTCTACCCTGAAAAGTACAAAGATGGTCTCTTTTTTGTTTCCACTATGGTGCAGTCTGGATGATAGGGCCATAGTGTAATCTGTCAAGGTAAGACTAATGTTACCTTTCATGATAAATGGAGTGTATATTTTTTAAATGGTAATTTATGAAAATCGTGGAGTAGTCTTATGTTTTTCTTTATTAAACTGGTAAATCCAACAATAGTCAAGTATGGTCTTCCGGGGCACTCCAAACACCACTCTCTGTTAGAGGAATCTCGTTCACTGCTTGTGCAAACCTTACAACCTTCCTGTTAACGTTCTTACTAGGAAACACTTCCTCCCGCAAACCAACTTTATTGGAGGACTTCTCGTACTCTGAATTCAAACTTTCACTAATCCTCAAATCCTCCTCCGCGACAGATTCTTCACTAAATATTGGAGGCTGCTTATTAGAATTTCTCTTGGCACTTGTCTCAAAATTCGTATGTAAGTTAATAGTGTCTCGTGCGGCAACGTCTATGGGAGTTGACGTTAAGATACCTATGTCGCAAAACTCACACAAAAAACTAGGTTCCGCTATTAATGCTTTGTTGTTTACTAAAGATCTGCCACTTGCCGACAGATAATTCTCGCTAAACTTTCCTTCAACCAATCTTAAGTGGAGTCCTTCAGAAGTCGCGAAAAGAACTGGAGTTCTGTAGTGGGCCATTCTCACATACTTTTCTTTTTTGTATTTGTTTTTCTTTATCTTCCTTTTACACTCCATCTTCTTCACTGTATCACTATTGTTAATGTTATTCTGCGCTTTGGGCACATTTTGCAAAGTGATTGACATGGGTTGAGACTCGTCTATGTTATTCACAATATTGCAATGGAAACAACAACAAAATAGATGTTCACACTTTTTTCGGATTTCCTTGTGAATAGTGAAAATAAATATTGGTGTAAGTATAGTAAAGTGATATCTCCCCCAGGTGCAAATCAGGTCGAAAGCTCCAGTGAATATTGGTGTCAACTCGGGAGGTAGATCAGAATTACCATTCTCGTTATGGTCCACAAACATACCTGGACAAAAAGATGGGATCGATATAGTCAACACATGTGGCACGACCAAGACCAAGTAAGTGACAATGATGACAGTGAGGAGCAGGTAGCACCTGGCTTCTTCCCAGAGAGGCAACGAGGAGTTTGTTGGACCCAATACTTGGCTCCACGTCGACCCCAAACTAGAGGAGTGGAGGTAGCTGCTGTTGCGTTGGAAGTTTCGCTGACGAGAGGCTTCTTCCAGTTGTCGTTGTCGTCTCTTGACTGAAGACACATGGCAAGCCATAGAGCATATGGAAGCTACTGTAATGATCCAAGGTATTATGTAACCAAGAGCACCCAGAATGGAAGGATACACCAAGTCCTGTGGCTGCCCGACTGGAGTGGAACACCTCACAATGCCACAAGAATATCTAAAAAAAATATATTTTAAAATGCATTGTTTAATGGTGTCATTAATTTATTAGAAACAAATTAGGAATAATTATTCTAGTCTTCAAATATTTACAAATAATTTTTTTTTTCAAATCTCAAAAGTTTTTTAGTGTAATAGATTATAAAACAAATGAATGCATTCAGATGTCTGGTTGACAACTTACATTAAACGTTTTTGTAGTTTATTTGCGTAAAAACCTGGAGTATTTTGTCAAAAAATTTCACACCAACCTTCCCCAAAATATTCCCGTGATCAAGAAACATACATTATAGTTTATGTACGTTTATAATTGTTTATGTAAATATTAATAATACATGTGTATGTGAGAACATGGTTTTAATATTATAGTCAACGATGGTGATTTGATGCAGGAGGCTGAAGTTCAGAGGACCAGGCGTCCTAATTTTGTCCATGCTTTGATTTCTTTATACTCCTTATTTGTCATTTTTAATTCACTATTCTATACCCTTAAGTTGGCGGATGCAACTTTTGGATATCTCAAATGCTTATCAAAACCCGTAATACATAAAAGATAAAGAATTATAAAGATATATCTGAAGACAAAGATACCGTACCTGTTAGCAAAGGGCCGCACTCCAACCATGAGACTGGTGACTCCAATGGGCAATACGAGTACAAGTGGATACACCCATACCAATAGGGGCAGTCCCCATGTCACAGCCGCATCAAACCTTGGTTTCCCAACCTGTTCCACTTTTATACCTTTCATGAGCAACGCCCTCTCAGCAGCGATGGCTGCAACCAGCACTCCTTCCAAGAGAGCGATACCTTGAGAAAACATAGCATTCACTCTGCAAAATGTCACAGCCTCCTTCACTCCACTCTCCAAGATTCCCATGTCCAGTGCCATGAGAATGGTGAGAGATGATGTCATGTTGATCAAGCAATCTAATGCGCAGGCGCAGCACAACTGCAGTAACAGAAGATTGAAGGTCTTGCGGCGCAGGGACGGGCAAGTAGAGACGGAAAACACCAGGAATACATTCAAGCACAACCCAATAGTAAATACGATGACGAGGAACGCACTGGGGAGGGCAGACGATGGTGGATCGTCTTGAATCAAGTGAAGAGAGCCGTTCTCGATTATTAGAGTGTACTTCTTCTCCATAGTTGGCTGTCAGCACTTTAGCTCAAACATTATAAACCAGAGGGGAAAAAAAATTAAAAGTTTTATAGAAATATTTAAAACATGGTAGACACACAAATTACTGTTTTAATTGATATCAAAACTGTGATATTAACTATAGTATTAATTTGATAATTATCTAACGGCTTAGATAATTACTGAGGCTGCAAACATTTTTATTACTGTCAATTGTTCTGAGAGCTTACAAGTATTTTATGTTGTAAAAAATATTTAAAATCAAACTAACTTAAATATTTTATCTATTATAACAAATAAATTAACTTTGGGTATGCACTATATAGGATCCATATCTGAAAATAGAAAATCCAAATTAAAATGACAATCATACAATTATTAATTAAAGTCCACAACCTGATGACTTGGTTTCTCTTAGAAAGAGTCGGAGGAGTACAGGCTGCCACACTCATGCCAAACTATAGACTTCTATCATGATCAAAATTGTTTTGGGAACATGAACAATCAAACTGAGCATATATATTTTAACAAATTTTTCTCAAACATATTATATAAATATAACCTATCCCTAGCATATAATATTTTTTGTTCATTATTAGAGAGACAGGAATATTGAATTAGTCAACAAAAAAAGCTAGTATCTTAATGGAACTATTTGTTATTGCACTAAAATATTATTTAAAACAAAATATTGGAAGGGAAAAAATGTTCTACTGTTTGTACTCATTATTACTATTAACAATACTATTAAAATTTTTGTTTGGAGCCCATCGACACAAATAGCCGATTAGTGCCTTCTACATAAAATTAAAAACATAGGAAAATTTCCATAGGGGAAAATAAGTACAAGGAATACCTCCTAAAATTAGCAAATAATTAAAATAAATATATATTCATTTCTAATCACGCCATTCACTTACGGGGTAGGCAAGAAACTGAATATAGCTAAAAAAAATCCATACTTAATCCATCTCCATTAGCTTTCTCCACACTTTCCTATCCTTGTATACGTCCTTCGCTTCAACAACATCCATACACAGTCATACATGCTCTTTTATTATTAAAACTCAATGTTTCTTTTTCACATATTTGTCAACAACATTTAACCACGTCTTACATGGTCTAACCCTTTTGATCCACACACTCTACCTTCATATATGAATAATAATAATAATTATTATTATTAGTATTATTATTATTATTTGTTCTATGTCACGACAGATCCATTCCTTTTGTCAGTGAACTTAAGACTGCCAATGCGCCCTGTCCTCTGCCTCCTTCTTCAGCTCCCAGAGTTTTCTTATTTCTTTCAAATCATCTAATATTTGAATCCTCCTTCTTCCTAAGCTCCTCTTTCCCTCAACCTTGCCTTCTATGGAGTCATGCAGAAGACAGTTCCTCCTAAGGATGTGTCTGAACCTGTTTGCTTTGCACCGAAGAATCACATCCAAACGTTTCTCTTCTAATCCACGCTTCTTAGGACTTCATTTGTCACCCTATCTGTCCACCTGGTCTTCTAAAATCTTCTCCAGCACCACATTTCAAAGCTATCCAAGTATTTATTTTTCATCTTCCTAGGAGTGCAAGATTTTGCTCAAAATGTAGCATTTAAGTCGTTTCTTTTTCAGTTCCAAACTAAACTTGCTGGTTTGCAGTAAAATTAAATTACTTATCATTGCAAGATTGTATTATTATTTAAAAAATAAACACTCTTATTTGAAATAAATTTATTTTAAACCAATATTTTCTAAGATATTGGCAAATATATTGATACATTTTTGTGAGCTTTATCTGTACAGATATACTATTATTATTATTATTATTATTATTATTATTATTATTATTATTATTATTATTATTATTATTATTATTATTATTATTATTATNTTATTATTATTATTATCACCGCGTCTTACTACCCGTTCGGGTTATACGCACTTACGCTAATGTGCAATGGTAGGGTGATTGTGAGATGAAATGGAGGACCTACAGTTTAAAGTGGAATCCGAACCACGGTAGAGGCCTGACATTCCTCACATTCACAAGTTGTGATTAATACACATCTTGTCAGAGGTGAAGGAAGGGTTTGGTAATCAGATAAATCTGTGCCGGGACCGAGGATTGAACCCCGGACCCTCAGCACAGAAGTCCAACACCTTACCCCTAGACCACCAGGTCACCCTACAGATATACTATTTATAGTTCTAACGCAATAATTCTCTAATGCTATAGGATAGGTGAATAATTAAGTCTCTCAAAAAGTTGATGTTATTTTTCCTTAACCTCTTAGGGGAAATGTTTGTACAGCACTGATCTATCTCTTATTATTTTAGACCCAATAGTCAATATTTACCTTTTTTATTGGTCAAAATTTATAAATGAGGAATTTAATAGCAAAGTTGAAATTCTAATAGTAAGACCCTTGTGGACCCAATATCGCTCTTTTTATTGGTCCAAATTTACAAATGAGGACTTTAATTCTTTAAAAATAAAATTATAAAATTTAAAACCAGAGTCAAAAAATGTCTTACAAAGTATAGCGCTATTTTTCCTCGGGTTTGTTAGTGTATATTATTTCGTTTGACATATATTACGAGTTTTAAATAAATATCTCTATTTTAAACAATGGAGCGATGAAGTCCGTGCGGAGTTCCGTACCATTTATTTTTACTGCCATAATTGGTTTGGAATTGCCATACAAAGAACGAGTAAAACTGCTAGTCATATATATACACAAACACATGAAATTTCTGACTTTTCTGATTCGGTTGTAAAAACAAAGTAATTGATTGTTTATTGCATTATTCATAGAGGATTGTAAGTATGAACTTGGTTAAAGGTAAGATCATAGGCAAAAATTTCATAACTTTTCAATTTTTTCTCTCCTATATTATAATTATGACTTTTCTGAATATTATGGTGGAAAAATTATTTAAAAAATTCACACTATAAGACGTGTATAAATATCTGTTTTTATTATTACATGACAACTAAGGTAATTTTATAATTTTCCTTACTGTTTTACTAAAATATAAATATCTCTGAAACTGTTTGACATAGAAGGCTGTGATTTGGCGTGTTTTGTATCTGAGTATTTGTTGCGTACGATAGCTACACTGCTTTTATAATGATACAACTGTTTGTGTTTTGTTTTGGAGCGAAATGTTGTACATAAGGACAGATTTGGTTTTTATATTGGTTTTAACTGAACTGTTACATCAATAGAGTTGCAAAATATATTATTATCCCCATGCCAGGGTCTAAAAGGCTTTTTTTTTAAACGAAACAATAAAGGCAATAGGTTTTACAAAACTAATCCAAAATCAGATCATTCATAGGTTATAAATGGACATGAAAATGTTGTTTGTGAAGAAAGACCTTCAAGTATCAAAGACAACGTTGTCACTCCTCCAAGTGCTTCTAAAAGAAAGTTAAAAAAAACACTATAAATATAATTGATTTTGAAGATAATTGTGTGAATATTGTAATAGATTTAAGTATTTTAGTAGCAGTGTTGGTTGAAACTGTATCATGTAATTTGTGTGGTGGCCATATAATTTTGAGTGAAGATCCAAGTGCAAGAAACGGACTGGTTTGCACATTGACAATCAGATGTGTGAATTGTAGGCAGAAAAATCATTTCTAACTTCTAGCACGTGCTCAAAAACGGATCTCTTTGAACCAAATTTAAGGCTTTTCTACGGATTCAAAGAATGGATGTGCTACTACCACGAGTGTCGACACTGGCAAGGTGTTGGATTATGAAGTACTTATAAAAGGTTGTCAAGGGTGTACACTGGTAGGTAAATATGAAAATAAGAAAACTACTCATAATCCTTCATGTATTAAAGTTATGAGGGGACTATTGAAGGGATAGATCTTGCAGCTACCATGTCAATTTTACATCGATCTGTGGAAGAACGAGAAGTTCGTTATGTGAATTATCTTGGTGATAGAGACTGCAAATCCATCAAAACTGTTAAGGATAGTAAGCCATATGATATTCTAATAACCAAGTTGGAATGTGTTGGGCATACTAAAAAAAGAATGGTATCACGTCTGAGAAAACTCAAAACAAAACTGGGTAGCACAGTGTTCTCCGATGAAAAATCTATAAAGAATACAGGAAGGCTGACAGGTAAGGTAATCGACCAGTTGCAGGAATTTTATGGTAAGGCAATTAGGAACATCACAAACAAAGGCTTGGATTCAATGAGACTAGCAGTTTAGGCCACATTCTTTCATCGTGCCTCAAAAGACGACAAACCAGCTCATACGCTCTGTCCACCGCCACCAGAAACTTGGTGCAAATACAGAAAATCTGAATCAGCAGGTAGTCTAGATCAATTCAGCAACAAAAACTCCCTCCCCTATGCAGTAACAGAAGCTATACAGCCCATATATTAAGAACTTGCTAGGCCTGACCTTCTCAAAAAGTGTCTGCATGGAAAGACACAACACGCCAATGAAGGTTTCAACAACATCATATGGATCAGAGTCACGAAGAATTGGAGTGTCAGATGCTGTAAAAATCTGGAATGAAGGAAATATTGGTAGGATAAAGGTCTTGGAAGATCTTGGTGTGAAGGTAGGGCAAAACACATTATGTGCGCTGCAGTCTCTGGCCAAGTTAAGCATCCAAAAGTCAGAGGCAGCAGTCCTTCAAATGACCAAGGAAGACTAAAAGAAGAGAAGAATGTCCATCCAGAACCCAGAAGATGAAGAGGACGGATATTAAGGTGCAGGAATGTTCTAAAGTTATCTAACATGGAAGTTTTTAAATTTCATATGATTTTTCTTTATCGCTAAATTTATCTTAAGTTAAAAATTGAAAACATAATGTGCCTTTTCTCAAAAACTATTAAAGCTATAGGTATGACATTTTTATAGCTTATTTATATCATTACAATAAATATGTGAATTTATAATCAAAAAACTATTATTATTTTTTGTTAATAATTTTTTTAATTTAGTCAATTATAAAAAAACTGTAAGACCTTATTTTCTTTGCATACAGATACAATTGTAGGCCAAAAAACCTACAAAACATTGAAGAATACAGGGTAAAAATGTTTGTAACATTATCTTTAATCGTTTATAAGATAAAGGAACACAAAGATACACAATTTAACATTGATTGAGTAGGGCATCTGATCTCACCTCAAATTGTATTAAAGGTGTTAAGGCTATTCGACCATAAAAATATTATTGCTCTAGTTTAACAAGTATATTATTATAATATGTAAAAAGTGATTCAATGATTTCAAATCATTACAGTTCACGAGTTATAAGGGTTAAACCTTTCTATTTTATGTTTTTTACGTACCATTATTAAATTAAAGTAGTTAATGTATGGGGCTGAAATTTAGTCTAGATAGACATTCATATAAGGTGTAAACAATGACATAGTTATAATGTGTTAAATAAACATTTTTTAATTTATAAGCAATTAAATAATGGTAAAACTACATCATTTTTAAGCTTAGATCCCGGTAAGTACTTTAGGCCCTTACTTTTCTTTTTATACCCCAATATTTTGATTTTAATTAATTTTGTAGTACACAATGTCATTATTTCATATTTGTTTGGTCTATTAGTATACCTCCACTAGTTAATTTTATGACTGATACCGAATTGATAATTGCAAATATAAATTGGAACTGTCTATTTAATTAAATGTCTTGTTTTGATTGTACCAAACACAGACTAGCAGGCAGAGGCAGGGTTGGGCTACCCCGACTAATGACCCGCCTGTCAAGAGTATCAAAGGAACATTAGTTAGTGCATTAAAACGCGTATTGATTTTCTATTTTTATTGTTCTTTAAATATTACGGTTTACTTCATGAATGATTAGCTTTAAATTTTAGTCTTACATAAACATTATTTACTTGTATTTGTATTTGTAAGCCTTCACCCAAGTATCATTTAAAATAAATTTAATTTTGTAATTTGACAATTATTTCGTAAATTTAAATTTTGCCAATACCGGACAGAAAAAAAAGTTTATATAAAGTTATATTATTAACATGAGTGTTGTAGTTTTTAGATTTTACGATATGATGAAAATTATCTACTATAAAATTGTCTCTTACCAAATTTGAATTGAACGGACACATCTTCTTAATAGTTTTTTCTTGTTTTTCCCTTGCTAGTTGTGATTAAAAAAGAAAGTTACGTCAAACATTTCAAAACTCAAGGACATATGGAAATTCTTACTAGTTTTAGTAACAAGGGAGTGAGTGAAATCGAACCAAATGAATATCGACTTCTAACCAATAATCAGGCTCGGACTGGTCCGCCGGTCCAGGTTTCACCTCTTGGCGAAAAAAAATTGCATTGATGCAAATAAGACATTTAGCCCTCCATTGGTCAAGGGGTGAGCGCGGTGCTATTTGTCTTGCATGTGCGATGAAACAGCGTAAGAACAATGAATCCCAGTGTAGCTGCCTGTTGGAATGCTTAGAGTGATGAAAGGGCTGTGAAGGGATGACGCGAGACCTTTAGTCAGTGTCATACTGTCATTATGTGGATGTTGTCTTATCGGGCACGCCCAAAGGGGGGAAGGGGGAACGGGGCAGTTTGCCCTAGTCCTCCACTTGGCCGGGTGGGGGAGGGAATCGCCAAAAGAATTCGTCTTTAAGATTCGGATGGACACCTACTATATAAGAACGATAAAGTTGTGCACGCCATTGCTTAAAAAATATGCATAGTAAAAACATGCGGTTTTTTGCATTGCATTAAACTTGTAAATTTAAAATTAACTATATTAATAAAAAAGTTACAAGTTAATATTTACTTTTCTACAATAAGACGTAATTCCAATTAAATTAAAATTAAATAAAACATGAAATACAAGAATATAGTTTTGAAGTTATCATATTATTATAGAGAATAAGATAATGTTCTATCATACACGACAAATATTTATAATACAATAACGGGTACAAAATTTGTTATTTTCAAATTAAATCATGTCTAATCTGTTGAAAAAGTTCAGTAGCTTCCTGGTAGATTGCTCTGTCTTCGGAAGCAGCTCTCCCTCTCCTCCCAAAACCCCCTTTTGGCATTCTCGTTCTTACCATATTTTCCCCCCCATGTAAACCCCGCTACTCCCCCTTCCTTCGAACCATTTATATCCTGTTCAGTCAGGTAAAACCCTTGACTGGACACTAATTG
>CABFWO010007909.1:0-21568 GCA_902155825.1 Timema genevievae | reverse complement strand
TTTAGAATTGGATTTTCTTATAGATGCAATACACATTTATAAGGGTAGCACCGTAATAATGTTTCAATTTCCCATTTTTTGTGTGTGCGCAATCTATCTCCGTCACCTATTATGCCTCTTAGCCCAACCATTTCTTCCTCTAAGTGAATCATAAATTACCTCACATGTGTCACTGCGCTATAATTCAACCGGGAAGCCAACCTAAATTCTAAGTAGAGGCTAGCAAAAAAAATGTCACTCACAAAGAATGACAGAATAAAATATCGTACCCTTTTTCAAGCCGGTTTGCCAGCTAGCGTCACAACCAATTACACAAACAGGATTTATAGAGCATCGAACGGGGGAAAAAAACAACGCATGACAATGATTTGCTGATGGCGAACTTGGCCCAAGAAAACAGAATAGATAAAGAAGAGAACAGGAGGGGGGAAACTTCCTAAACGATGAATACATTGACGAGGAAAGAAACGATTTACTCTTAGAAAGGTCGCTATTACATTGGGACGTGTTTCTGCTCTATTTTGTATGTCATCAAAATAACCGATTTCAACCAGACAAAAAACACTCCTTTTTCTCTGTCACCGCATTTCACTTCCTGTACAGGATTTTTATATATATATGAAGCAGGACTCTTTAAATTCAAAGTCCAAGAGATATCTAAAAAAATTAATATTTAAAATTCGAGCTAATCATTTTTAATATTATCTAAGCATCTGTTATCAATAACATCAAAATATGCTACATATAAACAAACACATTTAATATATGCTATATAAACCACACACAGAATATATACTTACATACATGAAAAACAAGAAAATTTAAAACTAGGAAAAATCAACATACCAAAATTGCAGACTTAAATTAGTCAGGGCGTCACGTGATTAAATTGTCACACAGAAAGGATAAAGGCCATCACATATCCTAGTCTATGCAACCCGCTCGCCACCGGTACAGAATTCACCGCTTTATCCTTTACATTGTGTCAATAACTCTAACTTTACTATACATTCATTGCATGTACGTTTAATTTAATAAATATCATTAAACTAGGTTTGAAATTATTAGAAACTTGAAAAAACTAACGGTGGATAGGCTTTGAATTATCTCAATATTTCCCTCTAAGACTAGGTTTAAATGTAACTTTTTACCATTGATTTAGATCTTAATTTCATGGGGAACCATGGTGGGTGTCAAATAAGCTAAATATTACTCTATATGAACTAATACAATAACGTGTTAGGGACGTGGGGAGTTGAATTTAGAATAAGAGTACCTCTAATTGCTTGAAGAAAGAATAAAAACCTCTTTAGGATAATCAGGCCCCAATTGTCCCAAACTGGATTTGATCCCTGGTGTTCCCATCATTGGCTATCAAGTTGATTACGGGGGTGACGCCTTAGACCATTCGACCATCTGAGTGGGCTCCACTCAACTAAATACATCACATATATTAAGTATGACATGATGACAGTCGTACCGGTGGGCACGCGGATCAAATGCAAGTCTCATCTTATCAAGTTTTCCGGTGACAGAGAGGTAGGCAATCATATCCCGTCCAAATGGGTAAACGGTATAAAAAGGTTAAATGGGGTAGCTGTGATAGTTTTGATTAGATTTAATTACAAACCTTTGACCACTAATTACTGATGCTGTGACACCCTTCTTTCATTTTTACAAACACCAACAGGCAACAGTTCAAAGTGCTGTGTACAGAGAAGTTGTAACTTAATCTTCAAAATAAATGTCAGTTTTACAACATATTTAGATTATATCTTTATTTTAAACGTTGTGTATTTGTCAGCCTACTTTCAGTTTTGTGTCACAGTTTAAACCAAAAAAGGATTAATATTTAAACATAATCTAAGATTTGGTTACCAATCCCTGTGGTTTCTTTTATATACTAAAAATATCAAAGTTACTTTATAGATTCCCCGCGCGAAGAACGGTTTCAACAGCCTTGTATGTATTGACAAGCTGCGACTCGGGATTTTAAATATTTTTTCAAACTTTTTTTCCTTGGTGTTTTGAGATCCATCCTAGAACTAGCAGAAGTACCCGGTTTTGCCAGGGGTAACCACGTAATGGATTGCGTGGTTGATCCTGGCAACTTTATTTATTTGCTTAAAATGGGCAGAAAAATATCTCTTCATATTATTTCTTCCAACCCGGCTATTAATTAATTAATTAATTAAGAAATCAAATCAAAATTTTAAAATTCTTGTTTTCAGGTGCGCATGTTCGTACACAGGGGCAACTAATATTTAAGTTTAAGCAGTAGGTATCGCGCAATGCTCATGATGGACAAACAAACTCTTCATTTTATTAAGAAAGAAGATGAAACAGGTAACATTAATAAAAATGTCAAATTTTTACTAGGACAACAGAGGCTTGGAACTATTGGCAGGACGACTGGGACTTTTGTTTGTTGACTTAAAAACTGTGTAGAAGCCAACCTACAAGTCTGCTAAGAAAACAAATGTATATGGTAAATATGTTCTAAAGTGGAGCTAGCAACGGCGCGAAGTAAGGCCAGAGTCTGGTCGTGAAACAAAGACCATCTGCTTGAAGAACTGTCCTCATTCTGAGAAGCACAACGGTTGAGCTACAGTGTAGATTTTTATTATTTCTTTTTTGTCAAACAAAACCTTAAAATTTTTGTCAAGCATCAAATATTTTAATTCATGGAACGTAATATTTACTGTTCTCATAAAATAACAATATATTTAGTAATTATCCTAAAATATTTATTATGTAAAGTTAATACATTAGTGTTTTTAAAGCATGTTTGTACTATTACCATTGGAATTAGCAAAGTCACCTTTAGGTGGGATTTTTGGTTGGCAAAGGAATATAAAGAAATTAAATAATTAGAACATAGGATAACATTTTGTTCCTTCCAATTATTGTGTTTTACCCTTTATCTATATTTTGTTATGCACAGTAAAATCATCTGATGACACTGAATATATTATTTCAGTGTATGCTTAGTTATGTCAGCTTTCTACAAATAAAACTAGATCATGTTTACAATTTAATAATTATAATAATCAATGCTGAAGTTTAAAGGGTAGGTCAATGTTTCTCCTAGGTATCAATAGTTCCCTGAAAATTCCCAGCAGTCCTGGAAACAAAGAAAATAAAAATTTTGATCTATAGACTGAGCATATTCACTATTTAAAGGGTAAATTCAATACCAGGGATTGAAAGCTACTAAGTGCTAGTAATATATTTAGTAATATTTTAGGGAGTTTGGCTACAGTTAAAATAGATACACATTATTTTCTTTGCTATCTTATCTATTCGTGATAGATAATAATACAAAGACGATGAAAATATAGAGTTATCCTATATTAGAGGATCCACATTATAGGCTAGAGGAAAAAGAATGTGAAAACATATTAAAACTTAAATATTGATAATCACTCCCTAAATATAGCTGGAATTTCACCGTTCAATCCCCCCGTGAACGGAAAATAAGTGTCATAAGATATTGTCTAATTCTTTAGACCCCTCAGCCATCACTGTGAAATTAAAAAACTATATTTTTAAGTATTCTATGAGAAATTTGTTTACTTGTTTATATTCAAATACTTAGTTTTTAATTGCAAGTGTCACTCAAACCTAAAATATTTAATGTATTACAGTTATGTATCACTAGCGCTGCGGCCGTTAATAGCACACTCTAGTTGACTGAAATGTAAACTAAACTGCTTCGACCCAAGCTATATTTTCAATATATAGATAGAGACGAAGATTCCCCAATTAGTGGAGGCAATAGCTCAAGAAGCCACGTGTTTAGAATTCATGAAGACCCAAGTGGTGTTTCTTTCAAGGGCAGCCACGAATAGTTCCGCTTCCAACCTCTCCAGTTGGTACTTCTGGTGAAGTATGGCCTCAAACTAGGCCTCTAGGAAACTTAACAGTCAAGGAGGAGGCGGTCTCAAAGTAAAGGGGATGTGATTCTCAGCCGGGGCTTTACATGTTGAATACTAATGAACATTATTCTAAAGTTTAAAGTTCCGTGACATCTAAGTTCCAGACTCTTATTTATTTGTACAGAAGTGTTTTCTAACTTTCTAGAACATCGTAGATTTATGGGTCTGTCTTGTCATTTTAAATCTGGAAATAAGTTAATGTTGGTTTAAGGAAATTTCTTATAATAAAATAAATTACCTTTATTTTAATATAAAAAATATCAATAGATCATATCAAATATTATTATGATTAATATTATAATAACTTTATTTCAAGCTTAGTTTTGAAAATATATTTACATCTATTCTTTTCACAATAGAGCAGTGGTTCACAAACTGTGGGCCGCGAGGTGTCCTTAAGAAATAAGTCAGTTTTACTTGTGCAATATTATAAATAACTTACTATCGTTTGATGCATATTTTTAGTATGATTTTTTGATGTTGTGTGTGTATTAAATAATATAGACTTAATATTTTTACATTTCAAACCGGAGGCAAAAAAAATGATACGAGAGATTTGTTAAATCAAACTAGGTTATCTCTTTGTAAATAATGTGACTTGTGATTATTTGTTTGGAAAATTAAAATAAATGAATTACTTTCAGTCATAAATACCATCATTATTGAAATAAATTAACCTAATTTCTAGCCTCTAACTTCTTGAAAGGTAATATTCTTTAAAAAAAAGGTTGCCATCTTTTGACGCAACCTGTTTTTATTCTGTGCGTTGACGCTAGAAGCAAAGTAGACAATAAAACTAGCGGACGATACAAAGTGTGGTGGCCATAGTGACACAAACGGGTGACCTGGTGGTCTAGGGGTAAGGTGTCAGACTTCTGTGCTGAGGGTCCGAGGTTCAATCCTCGGTCCCAGCACAGATTTATTTGATTGCCAAATCCTTCCTTCACCTCTAACAAGACGTGTATTAATCACAACTTGTGAATGTGAGGAATGCCAGGCCTCCACCGTGGTTCGGATTCCACNAACTGTAGGTCCTCCATTTCATCTCACAATCACCCTACCATTACACATTAGCGTAAGTGCGTATAACCCGAACGGGTAGTAAGACGTGGTGATAATAATAATAATAATAATAATAGTAACACAAACACTATATTTTCCTTGAAAGTGAAGCTAACTAGCGGTAGCGACTAACTTTGCGTAGAATGGTAATAATAGCCCTGCAGGACTGAACACATGTAAAAATAGCAGATTATTATAAATATATAGTATAAATAACTTTAGCTAATCTTATTGCTGTGTGTTACTTTTTAATAATAAATATAGTTATTATTTATTTAAAAAACTTATCTAGCGTTGATCAAGTATTATGGACCAAAATCTATAAAAATAATATGCCAAGTAATATTTATGTTGTCAAATTGGAGTTGATTTTGGTTTAATGATAATATTTTTCTAGAAATAATTAATTACTATCTATAAGCACAATTTTTTTATATTCTTTTAACGCTAACAATTTAAGATCTTGGAATGGAAGTTTTTATTTGAATGTGTAATGTAATTGCTAACCTAGTAAAACCAATCAAAAGTTGACCCCAGGAAACTAGGGGACTGACACTTTGAGGTCGCGATGTGGGCGGGCTATTGATCTGTATTCTGCGTGGAAGATATGCTAAGTACCAGACGATACAATGTTTACATCAATTATATCTTTCTCACTCATCGTTGCGTGACAAGCCTGGCACGTCATTAGAATGTGCCAAAAAAACTGTTTGACAATATTGAACGAAGTCTAGGTAATAAACCCACATTGTAACAAGAGTACATAACCTTCATGAAGGAGCAACAGGAGCTAGGACACGTGACAGTAGTATCTGAAACATCAATCTACAAGGATAATGAACCAACTTATTTTATGCCACATCATGCAGTGATTAAAGATACCAGCTCAACCACAAAGAAGCGTGTAGTATTTAATGCATCATGCAAGTCTAGCAATGACAGTTTAATGGTAGGGCCTACAATACAACAGGATCTTTTTTCTTTCATCACAAGATTTCGTACTTACCCTGTTGAATCTACAGCTAGCTCTGAGAAAGTGTATCGTCAAATCCAGGTTCAATGTTCCAGGACCAATTGGCTGTCTTGGGATGGATACTGGCCAGCAATATTCAAGTTCATAGTGGGAACAAAGGTGTAATCGCACAATGAAACATCCTGTGTGGTGTCGCCTTGTGCTTTCTTTGAAGTGTTTTTCACATTCCTTCTCTTCTGTTGATAACACTAGCCCATTAAGCTCCTCAATTTGCCAGAATTTTTGTATCCGCCTTTCCAAACCACTGTCATGGCACACAAACAGATAGACACACGAATTTATCAACATTATATTACTTTTATATACACATTTAAATCTCCCAAACTCTCATATCAACATCAACCCATGGAACATTCCAGCACATGTAGATTTTAATGAGAATCGTGCTACGTTGGTTGCTACGTATGTTGAGAGGATAAGTGTGAATCGAGGGACGAAGCAAATATATGAAGGTAGAGTGTGTGGATCAAAAGAAAGGGGTAGGCCATGTAGGATGTGGCTAAATGTTGTAGACGAATGTTTAGAAAAGAGAAACATTAAGAGTTATAAGAATAAAAGAGTATGTATAACTTGGTGTATGGATGTTGTTGAAGAGAAGGGAGTATGCAAGGAAAGGGAAGTGTGGAGAAAGTTAGTGAGGATGGATTAAGTATGGAGTTGTTTTTTGAGCTATGTGCAATTTCTTGTCCACCCTGTAAGGGGACAACATGATTAGGTATGTATATATACAGTATAGGTTTTGAAAATTTAAACACCAAAGCTCCAAAGCAATAACCTATAGAAATAAAAATACTATAAGCTATATAATGTTATTTAAACTTAATATACAGTCTTATTTTTTGTCAAAATCAGTTTGCTAGCTCAAGATAATGGCTAGTTCACAGACAGACACAGCTACAGCATTAATGTTCAAACACAAGGGGGGGGGGGTGGTTCCCCCTCCTGTGTGAACTGTGAGCTATTATTAGAATATTGGTATATGTTATTAATTTGCACAAATCAATCGGGCCCACACAAGGTTATAGTTAATGGACAAAATACAGACATAACTTGACAAACTAGATAACAGAATAAATAAATATAGATCTAAATCATGTGCAAAAAACTTAATCTATATATTTTATATTCATATGTATGTTTGTAGCTCATTATCATTAGTGACTACCTTTGTGGTCAGAATTCCTGGCTACCGGTCCAGAAGTCCCGGGTTCTTTCCCGGCGCTTCCAGATCTGTCTGTGCAGCAGTGGGTCTAGAATAAGGCCAACTTAGACTCACGAGGACAATTTAAGAGTTACCTGACTAAAGAAGTATGGGCTCCACTCTAGAAAACTGAGACTAATGGCCGTAGGGCCCGTTGTACTGACCACATGACACATTCTATTTGAACATTTTGGCACCATCTTGACCAACACGAGGCAGCTGTTCAGTTGGTATACCTCGCTTGCGGGATGACACCACGGATTATATTTTTCTAGTCGCTACTCTCCCAACCGGTGGTCCTACTAGTCAGGATGGCTTAGTGGGATGGGTCAGACAGTGGGCAGTGGCAAATATATTGTGGGCTTAGTTTTTATCTTGCTTATCGACATAGATTAACTACTGTAAGAGTGTATACATTTCATGTAGGTTTCTAGAACAGGTTGAAAGAGTTTAGAAAAAAGATCCTCGTTCTGTCAATGTCCCTACTCAGCAGTTCTCCACCCTGACCTACCTTCAGCATTGTAGTTTTGACTAGTGTAGAACACACGGCTACTCGACTATGTGTGGCTGTTATATATCTCAGACATTCAAGATGGCTTGGGGGGCTCCCTCCTCCGTACTGATCTGGGACTCAAGCTGTAGTATATTCTCCTTACAAGTTACTGTAGCTTGGCAGCTAAGTATGTAAAGCACTTTGAAGTAAACCCTCAACACAAATGGCGTCCTTCCCACCCCCATTCCTCAAAAAGGTCTAAAACTCACTGATATATACCACTAAACATAGATGTGTTTTCACCTGAGTTAATATTTATGCCAGTACACTGCTTTTTGCTGGTTGGCAAAACAATCTCTGTTTTAAAATCATTACTAGATGCACATGCAAAACTGCTGATGTGAAACAATTGACAATGCCGATAGCTCAGGCTTACGTCTTACTTCTTACTTGCATGCTTTTGATTACCTAAGTCTCTAAACCATGTCATTATTAACATTATTAACAAGTCACCCACAACACAGTCTAGATCCCTCTTTCCTTGACCCAAAAGTCTCTTATAAAACTACTGATACAATCTTGTGTCAGACCCTAGTGTTTATATTCCTAGCTCTAACTCACACACGCCTCCCTCTGTCACCAAACTCTGCTATCGCTGGACCAACTCCTATTCAAATGGATGAACACATCTCCAACTGGACTACACTGCACGATAGATGAATCTACATAGTAGTTACAGAATTATTTTTACCGTCGTTGCGAGTGGTATTCCTCTTTCTTTATAATTAGGCTTTAAGTTACTTCGTTGTTACTTCGTCTTCCGCTAGATTACTGGCTTCGGAATGAAGGAGAGGGAATTCAATAAACAGTGTTGAGCCCCTTCTCGGTTTTGAAGGTAGAGAAAGAGAATGACTGCGGGATAATTTTACAATGTAAACATATTTAATACAAATAAGGTTGAATTAAAAGAATAGCTTCGTCCTTTGATAAAATTCTTAGTTACTAAAAAATCGCATTTGGAGAAAATAAAAGTTTTATAAGGCCTATATAAATGCATTTTAGTAAAATATTTTCGAAAATGTTTCTTGTCTTATAAATTCACTAACAAATTTTGAAATTAACATTTACTATGAAAATTGTAGAAAAATTGCATCATTTTGTAACAATATTTTATAATAATTGGAATTATCGGAAAGTTATCATTTAAATCTTGGTGAAATATTACATTTTAATATTATTTATTTTACGCTTGGAAAGTACAAAACTTTCAAATAGAATTTTACCCTCGGTTCGGGTCAGCTGTCTTTCGTTAGAACGTGATCAGCAGTTGTCGGAGTGAGATTCAAACAGCTATGTTTAGTTCAACTGCTACACGCTGGATGTCGTAAGCTGTACAGAAGACAGTATCTGTGTGTTAAGTTGGCGATACTGATTCCTTTGTTTTTTTTGTTCTGTTACCAAGGAGATTGATGTTGTTGTTTATTGCAGACTTGTTTTTGTGTGTGACTTGGGAAATATAGTTAAATAAACCAGAAATATGTAATTATGTATTTCTTAATTAGTGGTCCTCCGAAACAACAAAACACCCCCTTAGAACAAACTCAATTTAAAAATTATATCGTCTTTATTTTTATTTTCTTCTCCTTATTTGATAGTAGCTTAGAATTCTATGTCGACATGTTTCGATGTTATTATTGACATTATTACACCATCATGATTGTTGATCAGCCCACTAAAAGTTTTTTCATTTTATACCGCAAAATTTTCCCAAACTTTCTGATAATATGTATTCAAAGGAACATTTTTTTTATCATAACTAAGAACTGAAGATAGCTTAACATTACCAAGATATGTCATCGTAAAAGACCATCAAATAAGGAGAAGGGAATAAAAATATAGAAGATATATTTTTATCATTTATTACTATTTACAAATCAAATATGAACATTATTAAAAACTTAATTTTGATGAAATCAAATTAAATCTGATTCATAGTTTGTTTCCCAAAATAGACCCGGCACAAAACAGCGCAGGTTTCGTAGCTTGTAGTAAAGGCATATTGTGTGGCTAGATGGAGATACTTTTTGGAAAGCTAGTATTTTCTGGAAAATCTTCTATAGGGTCTCCTCTATCTCTGGGAAAAAATCACCTGCTGAAATCCACCATGGGAACATGCCGTCAGCTTGGAAAAATTGTGGATAAAAGAGATCTTTCTTATTTATCTCGTAAACCATGGCTTTTACGCGAAAGATAAAGAGAACAAATATAAAGATATTTAAATCTTCTATACAAGTTTTCGTTATTATTTTTCTCTATCTTGTACGGTCAAAAAGTTATGGTTAATTCTATATAAACTAATAATGTGAAAATAGTCTAGTTTATATGTAACGTGTTAATTTCTTTATTATTGTATGCCATGCTCACAGTAGCCAAAAAGGAGGAATTATGAATATCTCTCAGATTCACAAGAATTCAAATTAGTTAATATTTGGCATGTCAGTATAATAAATTTCGATAGTTTATAATACTATAATTATAGTATAAACCCAATTTTAATGCACACATGAAGTTAATGATTGCGCTATTAAGTAACGATATTGTCAATGTCATCAGCTACTTATCCAAGCGTCATTGTTTTGGGTTGATTGGATTGGGGAAAGATGAAATGTTTTCCTCTTGTGTATCACAGCTCTCCAGTTCATCATGGGAGTCATCTTAATCAACACATTCAAACATGTCAACGTCAATCTCCAATCTGTTGGTGCAAGTTCATATTCTACCTTCCATCCCCATTTCCCCTCCCGTAGGTGATCCCCGTGCCATACCTGAACTTTATGACTATACTACTGAGCTGCTGCAGAATTGGTAGGAGGGATGCGAGGCCTAGTACATTGTTGGGAGGTTTCTTGCCGACTAACTGTTTGTACTTTTTGAATCTAGTCGTATCTAGACCATCTTCAATCTTACCACCATATAACGTGATGAAGAATGCCTCACCTGCAGCTGTTATTTCATCTTTTAACGCTGCTGGGTCATTGAATTTACTTACAACAGATTGCAGGTCAGTGTCATATTTGAGATTATTAAAACCAGCCCTTTTGTACGGTCCAGTAGTTATATCTCAGTCCCTCATGGCATGTATGAACTGGATATGATTTGTTATGTCTCCCAAGCCTTGCGGCATCTTTGAGCTGCTATACATTTATTTCTGTGTATTCTAGCTGCCTGGAATTAACAAACGCACCTCTTTGTTTGTATGAGCCAGGACTGCAATGAGTACAAGTAGGTCTGTGTTTTCTCCCATCACAACTGAGTTACCTCCTATAAAGTTGTATTTACTATTAGTGTATCTGCATCTGCAGAAGCATGGATCACAGTATAATTGGCTTGGCATAGGTAGTTACCAAGTAGCTTCAGAAAACGACTTATTTGCTGCATTAGACAGAAATTGGTGTTTGGCAACAATAACATTTGGGGAGGTGTTGACTGTGAGCTGTGTGGTTGACTTATCAGTGACACGTCTTATATGTGCTGCATCCTTAGTGCTGGACTAATATCCATCAAGGACAGCAATTAAATTATCTCCATAATTATTCCTAACATAATCCAAATACACTTCACATATTTCACCATAAGTTGTAGTTTGTGGCCATGGCAATCTGTGAATAAGGTCGCCACAATCAAACACAAATCTAGGATTTTCAGGTAACTCACTGCTGCTCCCACGCACTAATTGTTCAATCACGATCCTCATTTTTGACTTTGTGCCCTTGCGGAGAGTAATATTGCCAAATAATGCTTGTGGAAGAGGGGTAAGTTCATAATGTAGACACTCCTTGAGTCCTTGTTCTGTCTTCACAACACATGCAATCATATAGAATAGGTGATTTGGATTTACTGCAACAGGTTCTCCAGCAAAGAGCACAGTTTTACCCATGTTAGTAAAAGGGAATACTTACGTTTTATGTCAAGTGTGACATTCTGGAATTTTTTTACCCAAACTGTCTTAATGACAGCTTCTCCCACTTGTTTGGCCATATCATAATTTACACTCTTATTCGCAACCACTACTGACGATAGTGACACTAGCAGGTCATCTAGTCGACTGAATAGAGAGTGGAGTCTCATCCATTAAGTGAATTTATATATGAATAAAACAAACTAAATATAAGGTGGTGGTGGTTGACTGTTTGCAATGGATATGCAATTTCTCACAAACACTAATAGCTGGAAACACACTTCACTTATTAATAAGTAATGAGTAATTTAAGTTGGCTTGATTTAATATACATGTGGTGGTAATGTATTACCAAAAAATTAGAGAGTAAATGCCAATGGGAGGAATACTACTAGAAAAAAGTTAATATTTAGGTATTTTTACGATATTCCTGGTTCAAAATTAAACATAACTTTTTAACTGTAAGAAATAAACAAAATTGTGAGAAATATTTTTATAGATAATTTAAATATCTTTCATTTTGCTCTCTTGTATTATTCTCGTAAAAGCAACAGTCTACGAGATAAATAAAACAAAACTATTTTGTCCACCGTTTTTCCAAGATGGCAGCACGTTGCCCAAGGTGGATTTTAGGTGATTTTTTTCCAGAGATCAAGGAGACACCATAGAAGATTTTCCAGCAAAAATTAGTTTTCCAAAAATTATTTTCTTCCACAGCCACTAATAGACACAATATGCCTATACTGTTGTAGCAACCTCTCTCTTAGCCAGAAAATCACCAGGGTGGAGGGGGGTCAGTGTTTAACTGGGTAACAATTGTACAGAGGCGCAAGCATCCTTAACGTGGCTTTCAAGTTACTGGCATGATGTGTTTAGGTTAGGCTAGTCTATGTTAGGTTAGGTTAGAGCACAGTCAGATTTAAAACATTTTCAAGGATGAAGTTAGACATCTGTTCATCCCAGTAGCTTACGCATTACTGCCAACATAAGAAATGAAAACTACACTTTACTTTTTAAGGCAGTTAAGGATTAAGCTTTTATGTACCTGCGCTCTTCGGCAGCGTATTCATATTTTTACTATGTTGGCAGTTCTAAACGAAGAGTTAAACTTAACACAATACAAATGTCCTATATTTTAAAGTTATGGTTTGTAGGGTAGAAGCTGAATTTGAAACAAGTTGGAGGCTACAAAATTCGTCACTCGTGAGCGCAGTAAGGAATCATTAGAAGTGGAAAACAAACATACGGATACAGGTTGAATTATTCCGGCACATTACCATTTCTTTTACTGCGACAATTATACAAAACATTTCTCCTTCACTTTACACCCTGGCTTTTTTAATGTTATGGTATAACGCTTTCCAGTTGCTTGACTTGCAAATTACATTATCAACATGACATTCTCATTCACAGCAAACCTTCTCTTTTCGTGGATTCCTCAAATTTATATTTTTTGTATTTCCATCACATCTACTCTGACCTTCCAACTACATTGGTTTAAGCCCAAGCCATTTTATATCAACAATTTACTGGAAATAAAAAGAAACATAAATTGCGAAATCTTTCTTGTTGTTTGTCTTTAATTTACTTTGAGTACATAAAAAAGTACTTCTTCTTTGTTTACAGAGAGTTTTGAAACATAAATTTATATAAAAAAATAACATAATATAAAATGTTTACTGAATTATTTACAAAATAAATAATCATATTTTTTATAAATATTTCGTTGCTGGTTTTTATGTGGAATTATTCTTTATATTTAACATTGGAAAGATCTAATATTGAATTTACGTGTTTCTTGAAACTTTATTATACTAAACATAATATTTATATTAAATAACATATTTTTAGAGTGGTTTGAATTGACGTTTTGTTTTTACTAAACATATTGAAAAATAATATTATAACATCTTGTGATGGCTTACCTTTTAGTAGTAAGAATATTTTACTACAACAGAATAGGAATAATATATAATGTAGTAATTTTCAAAATATAATTCGTGTCATTGAATATACATAAGTTGAACGGTGTGTGCCTATATTATTAGAATATATAATTCCCAAGGAAAACCTTTATAGTTTAATTGACTTAAAGATGATAGCAAAATATAGTCTAATGGATTCTTGAGTGGCTTAACTTACCATCAACATCATTCTAGAAAAAGGTTGAGTTCCATTGATTTTTGTAAATGAACACATCATATACAATTTATTCTATTTTGAAAGATAGATCATTTTTAGAACGTTTGGACATTGAACGTTATACAATTATGATCCAATTAAAAATCCAAACATATTCATTTTATTATTTTAAATCCTGTTATTTTATGGATGTGAATCTTGGTCTCCTAAGTTACATGATAAGAAGAAATTTAGCGTGTTCGAAAATGAAGTAATTAGGGAACTATCTGATAAAAAAGGAATGAAGATTACATAATGAAGAGTTACATACCCTATTAAATTCACTAGATGTTAATAGGGTAACCAAATATTGAGGTTTATAGTATGCAGGGCACGAAGTGTTTAAAGAATACGCTAAAAAAGTAATGAAGGTATTACCTGGCAAACTAATGGCAAGAGACCGATGGGAGGAAATGGGAGGATTAAATTAGAATAGACATGAAAAATAATAGGATGTAATAAGTTGGACTAGATGGAGCTATCTTAATATAGGGATAGGGTGTAGTGAGGGGGACTGGAGATAACTAGCTCAAGAGATAAGTAGGGTGTAATAAAGAGGACTGGACAGAACTAGCTCAAGAGATATATTGGGTGTAATAAAGAGGACTGGACAGAACTAGCTCAAGAGATAGATAGGGTGTATTAAAGGGAACTGGACAGAACTATCTCAAGAGATAGATAGGGTGTAATAAAGAGGACTGGACAGAACTAGCTCAAGAGATATATTGAGTGTAATAAAGGGAACTGGACAGAACTAGCTCAAGAGATAGATAGGGTGTAATAAAGAGGACTGGACAGAACTAGCTCAAGAGATATATTGGGTGTAATAAAGGGAACTGGACAGAACTAGTTCAAGAGATAGATAGGGTATAATAAAGGGAACTGGACAGAGCTAGCTCAATAGATAGATAGGGTGTAATAAAGGGAACTGGATATAATTGGATCAAGAGATAGATAGGGTATAATAAAGGGAACTGGACAGAATTAGCTCAATAGGTAGATAGGGTGTACTAAAGGGGACTGGACAGAACTACCTCAAAATATGGATAGGATTAATGAGGAGAGCTGGATAGAACTAGCTCAAAATAGGGTTAGGGTGTAATGGGTAGACTGGATAGAACTAACTAGGGATAGGGGTATAATGTAATGATATCTTCTGGATAGAACTAACTCAAATATGGATGGGGTGTAATGAGGTAGACTGGATTTGATTAGCTCAAGATATGCATAAGATTTAACAAGGTAGACTTCATAAAACGAGCACAAAAATAGGATAGGGTGTAGTGAGGTGGATAAAATATAGCTAGCTCAAGATAGATATAGGCTGTAATTAGGTGGACTGGATAGAAATAGCTCAAGATAGATATAGGCTGTAATTAGGTGGACTGGATAGAAATAGCTCAAGATAGATATAGGCTGTAATTAGGTGTACTGGATAGAAATAGCTCAAGATAGATATAGGCTGTAATGAGGTGGACTGGATAGAACTAGCTCAAGATAGATATAGGTTGTAATGAGGTGGACTGGATAGAACTAGTTCAAGATAGATATAGGCTGTAATGAGGTGGACTGGATAGAACTAGCTCAAGATAGATATAGGCTGTAATGAGGTGGACTGGATAGAACTAGTTCAAGATAGATATAGGCTGTAATGAGGTGGACTGGATAGAACTAGCTCAAGATAGGGATAGTGTGTATTGTTTTGAAAAGTTTAGGCCCACTCTATTTTGTAATCATAATTCGGCCTATTTTTGTAAATTGTTTTCTGGCCAAGTGTTGCTGGGGAGAGTTTTTTTGGCACTGTCGTGAATTAGTGAGTCGGTAAACATGTTCGCGTGAAGTCACGTTACTTGAAAGCGTCTCCGTTCTTCCTCACCCTTCCTGAGTGTCCTGACTGAGCAAGACAAAACTTACAATATCGAGAAACGTCAACTGAAGGTGAGTTGCATTTTCCTCAACCCACTTACGTTTCCTACAAACCGTATTGTTTCCGTTTTCAAACACTGTTCCCTCAGAGGGTTTAGTTGAACACGAGCGTGATGTTCACACTACACTATGAGAAAGATTTATTTACTTTGTACATATCTTTTTCTATATACTTGGGACATATATATATATATCCTTTATTCTGCATCCAACTACCCGTTTGGTCTAAACGTTTATGTACTAATTAGGCTGGTGGTCTTAGAGATTATGATAAACTACCTTAAGTAGACCTGACCAAGATTCGAACCTCGATCTCCTCGTCATCATCATAAACATTAGTTACAAATGGTAAAAGAATAACTTATATAGTTCTAGTTCTTAGTTCCATTTACAAATGTTTATACGTAATAACAAAAACGATTGATTGATATATTTACTGAGAGGATGAACTTATGGATAGTCGTAATATACACGAGGATTATAAGGGGAGACAGTTATTTTCAATATGTCCGTGTTTTCCAAGTTTTCAACCCATTATCTACATCACTGCTACGAATGCTACGAATGCTACGAATGTGTGTAAAGTACTACCGGTCACACAAAGCCTGGAGCCAAATGTTAACTCGATCATCACAAAACTACACAATTCTCCAGCAATACGTGGCATGGGAGCGGATCATTTTTTAATTACCTTATGGCTAGAATAAGCCTCATTATTCAAACACACACACATTTTAGTTGAATTATATGAAACATAAATATGTGTGGGTAAATCTGCGGCGGTAAAACATTGACTGCGCAAAGGTAAAAATTATGGTGATCCACAGCATGTCCTTGAATAATATCTCAAACAAGACAATGATACATAGCCTTAGGTTAGCATAATTTAAATTCACTCAACCTTGTAACACCACGTGTCGGATTTTCATCGTATCCGTAACTTAGGTCTTTATATATGACCTTAGTCTGACTTGATACTCGTGGTTCATTGAGTGGTCGACGCTAGATTATATTACGCTGTGTGATTGCGCCTGGTAGTAATATAATATAACAGTTGGTGGCTATGTATTAAAAACTAAACATTATGCTGATTTCAATAAGACAAAATATCCCAAGAGCTTCTCAGAAATTTCTTTGAAATTCTCAGGTTTCACATGTTTAGATATATTTTTTTAAATTTTCCTGATACAGCTTGACAAATTTAGACTTATGTTCTTCCCTCTAATTAGAACGTTCAATTTTTGAAGATATGAATATGGAAAACTTTAAAACTCTTACCTTAATCTTGATTTTCTTATGAATTTGTAATAAATACCATAAAATACAAATTTAGATTTTTAGTCAATATTGATAACATTTTATTAAATTATTAGTGATATTTTGAGCTATTGATTATGTATATCAGCCTTAGACGGCAATACTTGATGTATGCATACATAAAATTATATCTGGTAAATATTTCATTTCAATTTTGAGGACACATCGACATGTGACATGTAAGGTATTTTTATTTTTGCACAGGTGGTATTTCTTTAATGACAAAATGTGTCCGAAACACCTCTGCATATTATTTGGTCAGCCCTGTAGGATAAGTTCTGTGGCAGTGTAATATAATTTGATTGGATTAAAGAGTTCACACATGGAATTTTTGAAACTTTTCTTTCCTTTCTTACGCAATCTCGCTTTTGTCCCCCAAATAGTTACGGTATGTATTCTTTAAAGTCAGTTTTGAAATAAACATATTGCAGTATTTTATAATGTGGCAAATAAAAGTGCACACTTGTGGAAAAAAATACAATATTATTCCACGTGTAGCTGGATAATAAAATTCTATTGTTGCTAGACTTGTAAAAAACCTTAACACACACTCTTATTTAACTATGTTTTCGGTATCAAATAATCTATAAATGTCATTTGTCAGTATAATCATTAGTTAAAATAATATTACTGTCTATACAATGAAATTACTATCGTTGAAAACAGCCTACGCACTCCAAGCTCTTGTCAAGAATTTCAACCTTTTATCTGTTTGTCTACTGTATATTGTATGATATACCATTTTATTTAATTAAATAAGTTCTTAGCTTATTTATCTTGTTCATTTCGTTCTTCTATGTTCAACCCATTCCAATTTCCCAGTATTATAACTCCCACATCTATCCAGAGCTTATATTTCACATCCCTGTTAGCAGAGTCACGATGTTTCAGCTTCCACAACAGGGATCTTGCATTCACTTGATTTATAAATATCTCTGTATCAAGCATTTTTAAGAGCTTCACCGAAGTTTACCACCAAGAGTCCAACTCCAGACTGGTGCGACAAACACATCTTCTTGAGACGGGCAGCGACACTAACGCAAGTGTGGCCGCCTCCATAAGAAAATATACAGGCGAGGGTTTTTGTCGCGGAGACCTGAAAACGTTCATCAAAGCACTTACAAAACTTTCGAGTTCTGGCTGCCCTCGTATGAACCTATGAAACACATCATCGTGACTGGTCGCAAGAATGGCCGTAGCCTAGGGCGCTAATTATAAAGCGATTCTTTCAATTCAATTCATTTTTGTTTTGAAGATATCCAATTTAAACTATTTGATTTGGTGTACACTGCAACAATCTTCCATGTAAGACCACTTTTGCGTCTTAAATTTAGCCATTTTTCATGGGTTTTTTAATGGTTATGCGTGTAAATGAAATTTACTTGGTTTGATATCTCAAATCTTTAATTTAAACTTTTTATTTTGGTGTTAATTTCAACAAAACATCAACGTAAAAGATTATATTGATATAAATACTGCAAAATATAAATTATCTGTGGCGTCATTGACATTTGAAACATTCCCTCGCTTCATACGTATCTGAAATGGTGATTTTTGTAGTTTAATTGATTCGCTTGAAAAAAGTTAACTTCCCCAACTTAAATAAGTCCAAAACCGTGGGAAAATTCTATTAAGTTAATATAACATTCTCATGTGTGGATTCAAGAGTTTTGGTTGAGGGAGGGGGCGAGGATGGTGTTCACGCTGCTTCAAGTATAATTATTAAATTTTGATTAATAATAATCGTTAATAATATTAAGATTACTATTCAATAAAATTAATGTATTTCAATTATAATAATAAAATAATATTGTATGGAAAAACACAATTTTGATCAGAATTTTTTTTAATTTTAGTAAAGAAAATGATTACAAAAATTCACTGTAACAACAAATGTAATCAAGGGGAAGTTCCTATAAGAGCGCGCAGATAATATTCCCTATGTTGGCTGTAGTGTGGGACGTCATTCCTATTATTATCTATTATGAAAGTCCTTAACCACAGACTTGTACAGACAAATTTAAAATTTCCCAACTGTTGATCCCTACTCTAAAAAAAATCCCAACTTCAAACACGCATGTAGAAAAATGCCAGATCTGGCCCAGAACTGGAATTGGCCATATCTGAGAATGCCAGTTTTGCCTCAGATCTGGCTCAATTATGGGCATATATTACCCAGATATGGGCATATATGGTTCAGATCTGGGTATATTTGGCCCAGATCTGGGTATATCTGGACCAGATCTGAACCTGATCTGAACCAGATCTGGACCAGTTCTGGCCAGATATGATTTTTCCATATGGGAATCATCAAACATTGAAAGGAGATTCTTTCTGTAGTAAATTGTAGAAAGCTTAATTAATCAAGTACTCTAGTAGTGCCGCTGTCACTAGGCAGAGATAACTGCCAGTCAGTGTATGCCAAATGCGGTATGGAAACGAATCATAAGGGAACATGAGCTGCCCAGTAGCAAATTTCACTCAGCCAGCAATGCTTGAAGTGGCAGCATTGCCAGCCAACGTTTTTTTTATGGTTTAGTGTTTTTAGTTGTGACTTTCGTGGCTACTGAACTGTCACAGTTTTATGATTCAAATTATCATCCGCTGTAAAGACAACGCCTTAATTAGTTCTTTACTTTATTTAATTTTGAAGGCATAAATGCAATGAATGCTACGTAACATTTTATTGTTTTCTTATCGAAAGCTCTGACTGATAAAATGAGGACATTGAGGTTAGTATTAATGTTTGACTTCTGAAATACAAACTAATTTTTCTAGCAAGTATCCATATTAGTTTGAATTGAGCTGATGAATCTTTTTCATTGTTTATTAAAATATACTTTCATGAAAGCAATTTAGATAAGGTCAAAGCAACAATGAAGGAGGAGGAGTAATAGAGCTTTGTTACATTGTTACAATTCTTATAATTTTTCATTTGATTAAGTAGATTATATTAAACAAACAAAAAAAATTCACCCTTTAACATTTTCAAATTTGAGATATATTTAAAATTGGTTATTTAGTGTTAGATTTGAATGAAATTTCATGTAACCATGTTGCCTATAGTGCTGATTTCGAATTTGGCATAAGCTATTTAATAAAATGTCAGGGAAAGCCCCTTCACCCTCACGCAATAAATTACAATATGTTTTGAATAGTTTATTGAGGAAATAGTATTAACATTTTAGGGCAACTTCCATGAGGTTATGAAGCAGAACATTGGTAGACAGGTATCACAATACTATAGAAATATTGATACATTCTATTTTTATTGGTTTATTTTACAGTTGAAAAGGTTTTTAAATAAACATGACCAAATTGCTAATTTTTTTTAATCAAGGGACGAGCGAGTTCTACATCTCAGGGAGCTTACTAGTTAAATATTGCTTCCAAGTGTGTTATAATAAAGCAGTGGTTTCCAACTTGGAGGGTCACAGCGTGTTTTGGGTGGGGTCACAATATAGAGGTGTTGGTTTTATATTTACTTTTTCGAGGGTTTTAATGATTATAGGAAGATGCGTAATTCTAATAGAAATGTAAGTTGTTAAAATGATAAAAATGACCTAGTTACTGCTTAGGTTCCTTATGGCTATTCCATTTTGATAGCTTCTTGCTGACTTGTTTACTGTGGCAGCCTTGTAATGCTGCCAGCATAATATAAAATCATCCCCCACCCCTGGGCTAGTTGATTCTACTTTACTACATTTTAATCACATATAATCATAATTATAAGCAATTTATAATAATTAAAACAAGCATTAGTGGACATGCGGGTTTAATGTCACGCTCTTTTGGTTTGGTTTGTTGGTAAATATTAAGTAAGGATTTTAATTATGGCAGGGGTAGCTTATCCTAATATCCATCCATGCAAATAAGGGTACATTTACTTTAAATTTTACCTGCCCCACTGGTGTAGCTAACTGTAGATTGTCCGGGCTGGTAGTAATACACAGTGAAACAAAAACTTAAAAACTAGGATTTGAACACTTTTAAGTTATCAAAGGGTCGCGATGATAACAGAGAGAAAAGTTGTGGTCATAAACTACATAATGTTGGAAACCACAGTAACAAAGTCAGTTTTTTTTAAATCTAAAATAAACGAATTTAACTATATCTGCCAAACTAAATAAATATATTTAAACTCAATTGGATATATAGCTCAGATGCAAGTAAACTGAAATAAATAATCATTCAAATTATTTCCATATGTACTGAAAAAGCCTTGTAGCTTTAAAAATACAGTGTGAACAAATAAATAAATAAATTTAAAAATACAGTTGCCTAAAAGCTTGGTTCAAGGCTTGATAAGCACCCCAAGTTTTTTTAAAAATCTGGGAGCCTCCTGCCACCCCACCTCTTAGTTCTCAACATTGCCCTTGTACTATCCTTTGCCACTTGGTAATTTTTCTAATTTTGGGATGCTTAGATCTGAAAAAAACACTGGTTCAACCCCCCCCCC
>CABFWO010007908.1:0-14365 GCA_902155825.1 Timema genevievae | reverse complement strand
GGGGGGGGGGGGGGGTCCCCACAGACGTTCCAAAGCCTTGCTCTGAAAAGCGAGATGTGATTGTAGTGGTCAGCTGGAGACCCTCACAGCCCCACGAAGAGTAATGTCCCAGCACATATCTCTAGAAACCATTATTTGGTCTACATCTTCTGTTATTTATTACTAATAATAATAATATTTCTCTACCTATTGTTTCAGAAACGGTTAGGTTAACATCATGGTGTGACCCATAGTGTCACTACATTTTTTTTTGGTCTGATTATTTTCTCGTGCTTCAATTAAAGAAACATTAGGGCATCCTTTTGCGAGTAGAGTCGAGTCAAGCTATAATTGTTACTATATATCTTTTTTCATGTATTCTTAAAAGATGAGATCAGTAGTTAGCACTTTTGACAGATATTATATTCAGTTGCCTATAAAGTAACACTGGAGCTAGACCACTTCGGTGGTTGCATGGTCTAACGCGCTACTCTCGTGTTAGACTGGACTGCCGAGGACGGAGAGATTAGGGTTCGATCCCGGTCTGGTGCACTGAGGGAGGCTTCACTAAATGGTTTTCCACTCTTCACACAAATTAGTGTGCACTTACTCTAAATTAAACCTTCCAAATACCCAACATATTAGCTTAATTAGTTCATAGGCATATAAGCCAGACGGGTAGTAAGACGTGGCGATGAAAAAAATACACAAATAAACTAAAAAAATGTGCTCTTAGATTTCTGAACTTCACTTAATATTTTGTTGAGTAAACTTACAAAAAACATGAAATGTTTCAAAAATAAAATAATAATTTTCAAAGAATGAAAATAAATCACAAATCCCACTAATTGAAAAACTATGTCAAAAAACTTAAACGTTTATTACGATAAGCGACTCTTTCTTCCGGACAGGGCCCTAAAATGAACCCCAACCATCATTGATAAGCATCTTTCTAAAATCTTGGAAAACCCAACATGATGGGAGGAGGAAGGAGGAAGATGGGGTAAGGGGGGGGTCTAAACTATTTAGTGTCTCTTTTTTCAGCTCCAGATAACCATCTCCAGCTTGTGAAAGAAATCGCGTGAGCATAGGAATTATTGAGGATTACAATGTGCTGTAAGATAAAAAGCGAGGATTTGACGGAGACAGGGATGGAATATTGACAGCAGCTATTGACCGTGAAATAAGGGATATGGGTTTTAGAGGAATTAATAATTAATAGCTAAAACTTATTTTAGGTTTAATATAAGGAGATCATTTTTTGAGAAGAAATATTTTTAAAGAGAAAATAGAGCAGCTAACATTTGCCAAAGGAAGGGCATTTTATTAATTAAACATAAACGGTGTTTTGCTGTCAACACTCTTAAGATTTTACTATATTATTATTATTGTTATTTTATATCCATATCTATTGTTATTTTACATATGTCCAAAATGGCAGCTGTAGAGCATATAACTTGATATTAATTTGTGAAAGTAGATCTAGTAACTTTTCAAGCTGTCTTTCCCGTCTGCCCTTCTTACGAATATTGGATTGAATATTTAGCATGCAGGTATCAATAGAGACCCCTAAAAAACAATTGCTTGGCATGTGAATATATTAAACTAGATTTAAAAACTTTTCTAATTTTAAATTAAGTTTTTCTGTCGACAATTTAACCATAGAATTACCTATACCTACATACTCTATGGCACTAGGAACAGGAAAGTTCATTGCCGCACTTACAAAAGTCTGTTGTAGATTTATTTTATATTTAACAGTTGGGCTAGCCCCCAATTGCATTGGTGGTTTATTAATTAACTATATAGTAGGTATATACAGGAGTGGATATGTGCCCTTGAATAGTTTGAGTCTCTCGGATCGTCAAGGATTACTCAAAATTATAAATAATAAAAAAAATAATTCTAGAGTTGGAATCTTGGAAATATTACTCAAAATTTTAGTCTAAAAATAAGTTTGCAATGAATTTGCTTAAGGTAGGTACCTTTATAATTTCTACTAATAATACTGGGCTATTAAGCTTACCAGTAAATACCCCGAACATGGCTTACATATAGGCTAAATATAATATAATTGCGCACAATGTCTTGCTATAGGGTACCAGATAGGTGTAAAGAAAATATATTAGAGTAAATGTGCTTACATTTAGGAATTGCGTGGAGGGAGAGTGTAAAACCATTTAAGAAAATACCATCATTTATTTCCTATGCACATTTAATTACAGTTACAACCCGTATCGATGGTTACGTGGACTAAATGTCAGGTTCATCTATTATGGTTTGTCAGTGTCGTGGAGGTCTGGGCTAATATACCGGTCGGGTGTACTGTGGGTAGTTTTGCTTAAATGACTCTCCACTTTTTCTCCACGCATATGCGAATACAATTATTCTAAATTATTCTTTCCTTATTGCCGTTTCATTGGCTTTATTAAAATACGTAGATCCCAGATAAGTAAGAAGACGCAGTTTAAAACCAACTTTATTGCTAAACTATCTTAAAATATACAAATTAATAATTTTGTTATTAAAATAGTGTTATATTTTGGTTTGGATTATTAAAATGGATTTGTAATTTTACATATTTTACATTTGTTTTTAACTTCAGAATTATTTTTTGATGCAATGTTAAAAAATGGTACTCAATTAAATTATTTTAACTTATTAGGTCTGAGGAAAGCTTACAATATGTGTATTAATTCCTTAAGGTAGGGGAAAAGGTAAATGATTCTATAGTTTTCATATTTTTTCAATTAAAAAAAAATTACCCCAGTTGAAACATAAAATTTAATTTTTCACACATAGTGATTTTTTTTTTGCCGTATGGCATTACTGACCGGGAGGGATATGACATCCAGTTCGGTCGCCTGTATGTAGACTATTCGCCGCTCTGTTGGCACAAAACGTTACCCAGGGTACATCTATGGAAATTATCTGCCTCTACACGTCGTACCTGCAATGAAATTAGTGAATAGTGACTACAGAGGTGTGAGCCAGTGGGAATCTTAAGCCTAACTTAAGCCTAATTTACCAGCCCCTGGCGACCGTTGGGATGATTCCTCTTAAGAGAAAAAATACCCAAGTTACCAGCCGGGAATAAAACCTGGGACCCCTAGGTTCGTAATCATGTGCACTGACTACTACATCACGGGGTCGGATAACAGGTGTTGAAAATCTGTCGCAAACATAGAAACAATAGATAAGTAACCTTTTTTTAGTGAAGATAAGCTTGCATCAAAATCTAGGACACTCATGGCAGATATTCAAGAGCTGTTGCAATTGATTTAAATTAAAATAAAGTTACACATTCAATTCTAAATGATAGTTTTTATTACATTTTAATCAAAAACTCAAATTCAAAAGAGCAAGACTGAAGGTGTCCAGAATACATAATTTGTGAAGATATACGATGGCGTTAAATGTAAATCAACCCGGTTTGTTGTTTCTTGGTGTTGCTTACAAACAATCTACTAAACCAAACGTAAAAAATATTTGTTTCTGGAATACCAACTGTTACTAGCGTTGTAATGTTCACAAGTTGTCGCTGGAGGATCATCTCACACACATAAATATATCATTGCCTAATAATTTAGAAGCTCTTTTTTGCTCATTTCTGTAGAAATCAGAAGCAGAGGTTTCAATCTGACTGAATAATGACGCATCAATCGATAATCTAGCTGTAATGGACTCGGGATTTAATTCACAAATAATAAAAATACTATCACCGCTTGAGCTTACATTGAAACATAGCTTCAGGGGTATTTATGAATGTATATCAAAGGCCATAATATTTGTATTCCCAGGTCTCTTTGAACCCACCAGTCCACCCATGGGGATAACCCACCTAAGGGCTAGGCTAAATCAATCCTTTTTTTTTTA
This sequence comes from Timema genevievae, assembly GCA_902155825.1. Lineage (NCBI taxonomy): Eukaryota > Metazoa > Arthropoda > Insecta > Phasmatodea > Timematidae > Timema > Timema genevievae. The sequence continues at coordinate 10,510 of CABFWO010007908.1, read as the reverse complement.
AGTGGACGGGTCAAGTCACATAGCCCACCCCTTGAATAAGTCACCTTCCCAGCAAACTCCCTTCTCTTCCTCTGGATCTGTAAACTTTTCCCCAAAAACTGATCTCTGGTTCTCCAATGCTGCTCTCTGATGCGATCTGACAACGGAGGAGGGATGCTGGAAGACAGAAGGCACGGTCTCTCTTCTTCCTTGGCTCCGTCTTCAAGACCTCCTCGACAACTTTTCTCAGACATTCATGCGGAAAGGAAAGCCAACGAACGGTGAAATTCCTTCCCTGATTGCACACAGGGATGTTAGGGGAAGGAGGGATTGTATGTGAGAGGGGAAAGAGGGGGGTGGGGGGTACTACAGTCTACCACCGGCGCCCAGACGTCACAGGCAAGAGAATTGGCGGGAGGGGAGGAGTGTAAGGGGTTGAGTTTCTTATCTGGAGAGTTCGACGTCTCCTCATACCATTTTTTAAGGTGGGTTGGAGGGGACATAAGAACAGGCCAGTGCTTGTACAAAACATTTTTTTGTCCAAAGTAAATAAAATATATCGCCAATAGAGTTTAATTTTTTTACACATGATGATAACAAATCCTGAATATCGGTCATCAAGCATATTCATTAGTTGAGAAATTTTTTAAATAAAGAGAAAAAGTTGTCATTAAATTCCAGGACATACCTTACAGATATTCAATAACTGTTGATATCACTATGTGAAGAAAATTAAACTATATATTTATCTATTGATTAAATATTTGATTTACTTTGCTATAAAAGCTCCAACATCACTGGACTTTTCTTGCGTCCCCTAAACTCCCATCTTAAAGGCACAAATTGTATCTAGAGAAAATTTCACACTTTATTCTGACACGTAGGTATATATACGATACAAAATGCCCAACACCTTACCTCATTCGGCTTATATCCCCGATGATAGGCGATAGTAGATCACTGTTGAGTTGAAATTAAGTTTGTTCCCTAACTCTGATTGGTAAACTACCAGTCTAGGATCTGGTTACTGTGTTTTTGAAGGAATTGAATAAGTTTAGGTTTATAATAGTAAAAATATTAAGACACTATAAGCTCGAGATAAGTTTTTTGAACTATTATTAATCTGGTGTGCAAGGCGACCGCTCTTAAGCTTCCGATATCGGGAAAGACACTCTATCTGTTACTTTAAAAATCCTTAGCACAACTTCCTTCTGAGGGGAAGTAAAGCCGTCGGTCCCATGTCAAATGTGGCATGTAAAATAACTCTGAAAGGTACGTGAAAATACCTTTCCCGATAAATTTGGTGGGCCCTTTAGCTCTTGCTCATAGCAATATTCTTGTGGTGATATGAGTCAGTTATAGCTGTCAGATAAAGGTTCTTTCTGTTACAAATTGTGCTATAGAAATTTTTTTTAAATAAAAATTGTGTGTATGTGCTATATCAAACTGTAGCTCACTTTGCGGAAAGATGATACATTTCTAATGTATCGTTAGCAAGAGGAAGCCCGAATGTAAGTACTAATCTTACCTACTTTCCTTCAAGGCTCTCTTCATGTTCCAATCAGGTAAAAGGATGATTAGTAGTGAATTTTATGGGGTGGAGCCAGTGAAGACCTTAACTTATGCCTAATTAACCAAACCCTGATGACAATGGGAATTATCCTCCCTTAAAGGAAAATCTTCCGGTACCAGCTGGAAATTAAACCTGCGATCTCGAACTCAACAGCCAAGGGCTCTCTAACCAATAAACCACAAGGCCGGTTAGCAATTTATTTATGTCAATAACTATGGATGCAAGGCTTTAAAATATAGAATTTGGAAACCAAATTTCTCAAAAGTCATACCCACACTGCTGGTAGCGTGGTCCAAGTCGTCAGTCTCGCCATAATCTGGTTTTGCCTGTAACGAGGAGGTAAAGGTTCGGATCTCGTATGAGTGAACTTGAAGGGTGGAAGGGGGGTGGGTGCAAGATTATTAATTACCTTAGTTTTTCTGTCACTTCCCAAGGCTAATGCGAGTTAATTTATTTTAAAACAACCTTCCCCCCCCTCTCCTCCCTTGACTGATGAGTTAATAAACCTTTTGTTAACCATATTAATTAATATTATTTTATCCTTTTAGCACCTGTTATGGCTATACGTAGGCTTATCTGCACAAATTACGCTAATGTCAGAGATGAGGAAGATTGAATTTCGAGGGCGTGTACTCACATTTGCGTGGATGTATAGTGATAAACTTTATAGAAAAAAACCCCCGCAGTACACCCAATTGGAGTTCGAACCCTGATCTCTCCATCATCGGCAATACAGTCTATTTATAGAGTGACATCTTAGACTATGTGGCCACCGAAGTGGGTTTTAACAATAATAATGAATTGAAATAGTATCATAATAAAATCATCATTTTGAAATATAAATTTCAATGAACGTTTCAAAAAGTGTCAGGGTAAACGCAGTAGTGGTAGCACGGTGTTTGATACAAAAAGAAAGTCCCCCNACTATATATTATTATATAACAAGCGCTGATACGGTGGTTTGCACAAGTAAAGGCAGTTTGTATTACATCCCCAATATACCTCTCTCCCCGCTCTAGGCCCGGGCGACCATGGCAAGATCGCTAGTTACACTCTAAGGGAGTTGAAATGTCGGGGAAAGGAAAAAATGGAGGGTGCAATTTGGTGACTCATCGACTATTTAGGTGGACGTAGTCACCACGACAAATTCCCCCTGCCTCCCTTCCTGAATCTAATTTAACCAAGAATTATTTGAGCGGACTTCTGCGTTATTTAATATTCCAGCTAACAATCATGGAATAACTTTTATTGACCCACATGTCACAGCTGATACAGTCTGATTTTTAATAGGGAGGAGATTTTAGAAAATTAATTTTATTTTTTCTATCAATATTACTGTCAATGACGGGAAGATTGGGGGTTCAAATCCCAATAGGATGAACTGGAGATTGTTTTTACTAAGTGATTTTCCGTTATTTCTTCATGCAAATATGGGTGCACCTCCTTTAAACCCAACCCTCCTTATCCTTTTGCATATTAAGTTAATTAGTCCTAAATCATAGCTAAAATTTAAAAACCAAATTGACAGCAATTTACTATCTTATTATTAATAATCAAATAGCCAAAGCTATTATTTATGCTATTAGTGGGAATTACACCATCTAGATATCATATTCTGAAAATTGAAAAATGAAAAATACACCTGGACACGGGCTCGATTCCCGTGTCCAGGTGTCATTTTTCAATTTTAAGAATATCTTATTATTGTTACTTTATAGTGTATATCAAAAGTGACAGTGGAGTAAGGAGCTTATCTAGTGACGTTTTTAGATGTCAGACAAGCCCTTTCTTATTAAATTGGACTAAAATCAAACCTTTTTAATACATATGTAGAATGTATCGTTGCACGCCATGAAATAATCTCACCCTTTCAAACAAACTCACCCTAAAGTATCACATAAAAGAAAGTTATCGTTAAATAAATTCATTTCTATACTTAAATTAGCTAAAAATTATTTGATAGGTACTTATTAATAAAAATTATTTGCTTCAAACAAAACAATAACAATTTTTTGTACCCGCACCATTAGGCACACGTGAAAAGGCACCAGTATAATCCTGTACAGGTTTGCTGGTGACTAAAAGTGGTTTGAATCTTAAATGAAATTTTCGTAAAGCGTTTCCCTCTAGCCTTCCACGAAAATGAGGTTACATTTCCTCTTAATTCTAGCTTCCTTATTCCTATCCCACATGTATAGTTGCGTATATCCCGGGCGGGTAGTAAGACGCTTAGCACGAATAAATATGTTTTTCCTTATCACTGAACTATCTGTACTTCACCTATAAAATCATTTTCTAATCCTTTCACGGGTAGATGGGTGCGTGCCCATTCACAAAATATATTATTATACATATATTTGAGGTATTTAACGAGCACTTTCTGGACCGATTGATTATATCAACGACTTACTAACTAACTTATATCTAGACAGACACAACATCCATCACCCAGCCGTTAATACCATCACTGTTAAACGGGAAACCCACATTTCACCAATTATACCTGTTTCGGCCATACAGGGAATCGAACCCGAGACCCCCTAGACTCACAACCAGGATTTTACTTGTTATGAGTAAATGTTTTCTTTTTAAGATAAAGGAGCTGGAAAGTTTATGTAGTACATCAAGTCCTAGTACTCGTTTGAGCTACACAAATTACTAAAAACGCTAATTAATTAGGACGTTTGAGTTTAGAAAAAGTGTATACGCACTAGCATGGAGCAAAAATGGAAAACAGTGTAGGAAAAACCACCCTCAGTACACCCAACCAGGATTCGAACCTCTATCTCCTCGTCATCGGCAATCCAATCTATTGCTAGATTGACGCCTTAGACCAGGGGTCAGCAACTTGTTGATCACAATCGACCGGTCGATCTCACGTTAATTTTAAGTCGATCACGTAAGAACTACATTGTCATTAAAAGTCGATCTTTGAATATTCTAACCTTGTACATTTTATTAAGTACTTACTAAGAATATTTTGAGTGTGACCAAAACTACCTTGATCGGTCATAATCGGTAATTTTATCAGATAATTAAAAAGTTTAAAATGAAAATATGTATATTTTATTAAGTTCTATTTTTTTTCTAAAAGAATGAGGACATAATTATTTGAGGAAGGTTGATTTTAAGGAATCAATACTAATAAAAACATAGATACAAAAAAATTATGGCTCAAAGAGGTCACCATAGATCATTCTATCACCAAAGCGGTTTCCACTGTTATAAATTCCATTATATTTCATGAAAAAAGCAAATATTTCTCAAGTAGAAACATAGAGTTTAATTTTCTTCACGAGGTGACCTCAACCGGTTTTGAATATCTGTCAATGATGTCCTGGAATTTAATGACAACTTTCTCTCTTCAATTAAAATGTGTCTCATCTAATGCCGCTATGCTCATAACGTATATTCAACAATTGTTGATACCACCATGTGAAGAAGATTAAACTATATCTTTGTACTGAAACATTTTTTTAAAAATTCTGGCTGAAAAATGTTTTGCTACAAAAACTGCAAAACACACTGGCCTTTTCTCGCGTTTCCTACATCCCTACCTTAAGAACTGACTTCTCTAGAATAAACATAGACATGTGAGGATGTTTTCCTTCCTTTTCCTAGGTTGGCACCCTTTAAAGAGCCGATATTATTCCACAAATAACGCGTAAGGTTGATTAGTATAGCCAGGCCTGCGTTAACACTTTTGAGGGCCTTGTGCCAAATAGAACTGGGGGCCCTGTGCCAAATAGATCTTGGGGCCCTTAGAAGTTAGTTCCCCAATGAATTATTATGAATCTCACGTATACATCATACATGTATAATTTTATTTAGAGACAAATTTTTTTTGCAAACGTTTATCAATCATGGTAAGTATCATGGGTTTTGTTATTAACATTAATTTTTAATACTATGCTAACTATTAAACTAAACAGTCTATTATATACTGAGTAGATTATTACACTGTAAACTAGTAGCTAATAATATAATAATACTGGACGTTATATAATTATATACTATTTCAATGTATTTGCATTAATTTATGTAGTCTGCCATCTGTAGATAAAATAATTGTAATAGTATTAGTATAGTGTAAAGTATTTTATTATTAAACACTTTTGTTTGCGTTTTTCTCGCGTTGGATTTGGTTAATTCCTAAATATTAATAATTTTACTATCTTACCTCAGAGATTATTGTCAATATAAAATCAATGTTTATTTTCCTGTCAAAAGTCAACGGTACCATCTGCAAGTATGAAGTATTTTAGGTTTGCCAAAAGCAAAGGTTCCGTTAATTTCTAAGCACAGACTTTGAGACTCTACATAATGCCGGGATCACGATCAACTTAACGTTAACTTAAAGTTAACTTAACGTAGCTTAACATAAAGGATCTCCTCGTGTTTTTAAATGGAAGCGATCACGACGCAGCTAACTTAACGTTGACTTGCAGTTAACTTAACATTGACTTGCAGTTAACTTAACGTAAGAGATGTCCTGTTTTACTTTAAGTGAACGTTACTTGAAGGGTATCACGTGATCTAGCCATCCAATCATTGTGCGAGTGACGTCAACAGGGATATTTAGTAATTCATTTGTTGGTTTTAAGACCAAGGTCTACTTTTTAGCTTTAGTTCTAGTGATCAGGCATTGAAACAAAATAATTAAACTAAAATAGGAAAGCTAAATTTATCAAAAAAGTTTAGTAATAGATATTTATTATATCAATTGAAAACTGTAAATATTCACAGATCATCACTTTACAAATAGGCCTAGTACAAATCACAGATTATACTCAAGAATTCAGATGTTTGGCTCGAGTTGTTAAGCCTACGTTAAGTTACGTAAATCGTGATCACACATTTGTTTTCTTAGGTTAAGTTAACTTTAAGTGAACGTTACGTTAAGTTAAAGTCAAGTTGATCGTGGTCCCGGCATAATACCAGGCTACCAGCGTCCTTCAAGTAGGGATCTTGTAGATTAGTTTGGGATAGCGTTTACGAAAAAACATAAACATTATGAAATATAATATTATCACAAGTCAAAGTGATTTATTTACCAGGCGGGTGGGGGCCCCGTGGCACACTTAGCATATGCCCTAATCCGGGCCTGATTACAGCTAAAATTAGGCCAGTGGCAAATTTAGATCATTTTACCAAATTAAAAAAAAATAGCAAAATATAAAAGCCATTATTTTAAAACAAAAAGATTATTTTGCTGCTATCAATTGAAGAATATAGAACATAGCATTTGAATGCCATTTATGGTTCGAGCTAAATCGTGCATAAATTACACCCTACTCGGGAATTGGCCCATTTCATGACTCGGGCAAAAAATAGTCCCGTTAATTAATTGTGCACCGCTTGTGCTACCCAGTTAATGATCTGGCCAGCTCCAATAATTACCCATATCGTGAACCGGACGAATTTATGCATGGTTTGTGAAATGGACAAACGAAGAACAGGTTTAGTCTTTAAGTTAATTTAACCTTTAACCCTTTTAAATGGAAGGTTAGTTGAGCTGGGTTGGGTTAGTTTAATATGATAGGTCTATCATAAAACGAGTTTCAGTTAATTTTGTTGTAGATATTACAATAAGTTTCATTTCATGAAATGGGCCAGAGTTAATGCAATTTTTGCTCAATTCATGAAATGGTCAAGTGGAGAGGCTAGTTCACAGAATTATCAGAAATTTACCCAATTCATTAAGTGGCCAGTCTCACTATTGAGCCGTAATACATACATTATTTCTGTTGTAGCGATTGTGAGATGAGCTTTTAATGACGCGGACTTGGGTTGTGTGCAAAATCACTTACACCCAACAAAAACCATTGCTGAGGGAACTGCAGGTCTCATGTAGAAAAGCTTCATCTTCGTTCTCTCTCAGTCAACTATTGCCAGATCTCCTCGCTCTTAGCTGTGTCTGAAGGTGATGTGCTGGGGTAAGAAGGAGCTACTGGCAACCTCGCCCAACCAGTGTTGCGAAACTTGTCTTATATTTGAGGGGAGATTGACCACACAAAAATGAGAGAATGACAACGCTGTTTCCCAATAGTAACCATCCGTTCCTCAGTGATGATATCCGTCGTAGATAATGTGCTTTCATGCTTTGCCTGGTCATCTCTGAAATGGTTTTCTTTAAGTCCATGGAAAGTTGAGGTTTCTTAGATCTTCTCTGGTGGGAGGACTGGGGAGGTGCTAGTGATTTGGAATTCACTACAAACAATTATAACGTCTCCGTTTGTATCCAATATTTTAAACAAGAAAAAAACTGATTTGGACCATTAATTTCATCCTTACAAAATGCTTGTCTTATAACAGCTAGCAAGCTTTTGAAAACATTGATTCCAAGCTCATGCATTTATTTTATTATTATTTCAAATAGGTGTTGCTTGTCGGGTATAAAAGGACCCGAAGAACCAGGAAATGATCCCCCGACCACTGCCCGCGGTGTACGCAGTAATTAGGGTGCTCCCCACGGCTTCATATCGGCAGCCCATCACGTTGGGTTTGTTAGCAGTTGTGCCAATCAGCCGTGCGCACTCAACCTCGGATGACAAGTTGGCAACCGTGCCAATGGGGGGTCCTCATGGGAAATGGTACGGGTTGCTAACCTACTCTACTTCCGGACAACTTTTATTACGCGGCACATTGGTTTTGAGATTCATAGAGATTGTTTCAGATCGAAGTACCGTATCAGATAAAATTGTAGCTACCAATATATTTGGTCTGTACAATTTGTATGTATATATATATATATATATATAAATGTATATTACACACAGCCATTTATAATTTCGTACAATAGAGAACACGCATAGCATTTTATAAAAAAAATAGGTTCATCTATTAAACACAATCACGGCAGCTTCTATTATATGAGTTTCTTATTTAGACCAAATTTACACAAACGTTACAATATCTTCTTTAAAAATAGGTTAAGATGCTGTTTAAAAATAATAGTTATATAAAAAACACTTTTGTAGCTAAGACAAGACAAGACAAGATTTTTACAAAAAATAATTGAGATGTTTTGATTGCCATGTACCAGTAAGATTTTCCTTAGCTGTTCAAACACTACAAGTACAATATCGATATAGTACTTATTTAATACATTATATTTATATATATATAATGAGTTTTTTGCCTGTCATAGGTATACATAATTATATTTTTTCTATCGCTTCTTACTACCATGATAATTAGACTCCCCGTAATGTCTGTTCAACAAGGATATACCAAAAAATGTATGGAGTTGTTTGATTTATGTTTATATCTCAATGAATTATAGTGTAGCCTGTATCCTTTTAGATCTGTACCAGAATAATTTTTTTTTAATTTTACTAAGATATAAAAGCATCACACACAATTTTAATTAGAATAACTTGAAAATGATTACATATTTTTCACACCCACCATTTTAGAGAGAAACATGTTTTTAAAATTAATAATCCCCAAATCTTCTTTTAGCTACCCTATTTAAATTTAATAATGTATCTTGTACGATTAATTTATATTTCACAGAAATATATAGGCATGCTTATTGTAACATTATGACAAATTAACTGTCAAGAATAACCACACTTATAGCTTTTGATATTAGATTTATAAAAAAAATCTTCCTTTCCAGCTTACTACATCTATAGAGAATACGTGTACTGTTATGAAAATGGGATATAGTATAAGGAAATATACCTATTCTGAAAATTGAAAAATGACACCTAGACACGGGAACCGAGTCCGGGACCTTTGGCTTAGTACGCCAATGCTCTAACCTCTGAGCTATCCAGGAATCGTCCCGTGGCCAGGGTCATTCTTCACTCATATTTTAAAGCAGAATCTATAATAATAGCTTTTGCTATTTGATTCTTAAATATGCAATCCCGTGCAGTTATCATAATTGTACAAATGGCTGCAATAAGCCAACTACTGAGTCATAGGTGGCTGCGTTATCTGATACCTCGTGATCTTAATAAAATCAAACGTTTATTGACACTTTTAATTGAGAGAATCTTATTACTGTACCAAGAAAATAATAACTATTTCCGTGTCGTTTAACCAATGTTTACAATACAAATCTTGCGCTAGCTGTCAGTTGCCACCACTCCTACACTCGATGGACTTTGACGACAACGTTTACGCTGTGACACCTTAACTCGATCAGCGTTGCCTCTGTCTCTATTGATCAAGGGTTCAGACCTTGATTCCTGACAGGACCAAAACTGTATCACGGCTAAATCGGATTTACTCCCCTTTCACTAAGTGGTAAAACGAAGGTCCTCGCATCCCATTATTGTGTTTGCTCTATAATTGAGTTGGGACAAGTCACTAATTGTACAAAGTGAAATAATAAAATTAATAGTGACTTATTCTAAATCATTGTTTTAACCGGTTTTTTTTGTTTTTAATATGCTTTTGGGCAAGTACCTACATTAACAAGCGTGTGAATAAAGGTGTCAATTTTTAGTTTGGTTTACCAGTGACAGGGAGATCTGGGTTTACAACCCGGCTGGCTAAAGTGGGGTGTTTTCCACTCCACCCTACTCGAGTAGTGTAAATATGCGGTAAGCTCGGATGGGTTAAGGCCGCATTACACGTAGCAGGTTGCAGCGCTGCTTTATGACATCGTTTTGCAGCGCTGCGAGCTGACAAATCTGGGTTACCTATCACACACAAGCTGCATTCTGACGAATGATCATCTTGCCGCTCAGTGGAGGGGGAGTTATTTGATCGTCCGCACTTGGTTTTGCTGGTTCAGTTTGTGCTAAGATGTCTCGTCAACAACAAGAAGATGAAGAGCTTATTAATTGTACGTCTACTACCAAAGTTTGGAATATCGTAGTGTTGTATAATGCAGAAAGAAACGTGTGTGGAGTCGAAATTTAGTGTTAAAATGGAACATTATGTCACATACTGTGATTTTACCTAAATTATATGTTGATGACTTCCGAAATTATCTACGTA
>CABFWO010007907.1:0-21577 GCA_902155825.1 Timema genevievae | reverse complement strand
TATACGCCTTAAATTTTGAAACCAATTTTCAGTATTTTCTGATCATCTGGAGTGGTCTTTGTAACTACTTGCAAGTCTATCATTTTACTACCGTACCAAAAAGTGTTTTTTTCTACACGGTTGGAAATTTAAATACCCCCACTCCCACACCCAGCCCCATTATCTGACCCTTGTTTTGAAATTTAAAAATTTTGGATGCTTCTGGTTATTTGGTGTTGTCCCTATACCTGTACAAGGGAAATATTATATAATTTAGCTTTGACATTTTTGGAGATGACGCCCATCTTCCCATTTTCCAATATTTCATTTTGAAATTTAGTTTGTTTTCATAATGTTTGAGGTGTATCTTATAACAGGCTGACAAATTTAAATCTTTAACCACAATGAGAAGTAGTTTTTAATATATATTTTGGAAATCCCCTGCAAATATTTCACAAACCCCGAATTAGAAAATTTAAATATTTACTAACCATTTGGGTATTTGGCCCTACATTCCTGACAATTCTTTACCATTGCAACTAAAAGCTTTGTTTTCTGTTTACACCCCCTTTCCTATTTCCCAGAGTTCCATTTTAAAATTATCAGATTTTATGGTAAGTTACAGTTATCTTTCTGCTGAATGTTGTTATATACAACACTGGTAAGTAGTTGTTTCAATTAGTTTTGAAAATGTGGAATAGACCCCCCCCCCATTTCGCTGACTCCAACTTTGAAACATAAGTTTGTACTAGAGTAGTACTTCTACATGTTTGCCGAGTTTTATTGTTCTACCTCACCTAAAGTGATTTGTATATTTATAGCCCCCACACCCCAATTTTCCGAAGATATATTTTTAGATTTTCTGTATATAAACTCTTGTGGCATGAGGTAAAAAGAGCAAAGAAAATAAAAAAATGTAAAAAGGTATAGCTTATCAATTGGTTTTTAAAATAAGGTTAAAGAGGGTAAGTAAAACGGGTAAAAGGTGTAAAACAGTTTAAAAGGGTAAAAAGTGCAGACAGGGCAATAAAACAAAGAAGGACAAAGGTGAAAAGAGGGTTTTATTTTAGGGTAGAGAGATTAAAAAGTTGTAAAAAGTGCAAAAGGGACAGAAAGAATAAAAAGGGTAAAAAGTAGATCTGATCAAAAATATTAGAATTGTATACCCCTTTTATCCCATTTAGGCCTACCTTTTTCATGCAGTTTATATTTTTTGCACTAAATGTGATTTTAGCCCTTTTAGTCCTTTCTAACATTTTTAAACTTTTGGAACCTTTTGATATTTTTACACTTTTTGCCTTTTTGTCACTTTTACCCCTTTTAACGCGTTTGTTCTTTTTGCCTTGTGTAACTTTTTTTGCCCTTACAGGACATTTTTCCTTTTTTCTCTTTTTTTGCCCTTTTGATCATTTTTGCCCTTTTGATACTTTTACCCTTTTATTTCTTTTACCCTTTTTGCCCTATCTACCTTTTAAGATTTTTTTTTTAATTTTTGGAGTTTTTTTTTCCCATATAGCCATTTTAATTCCTTTATTCCTTTTTACACTTTAACCTTTTTTACTTAACCTTCTCATCCTTTTTGATTAGATTAACTTTTTACCCTTTTTGCACTTAATACACCTTTTTACATAAAGCTTTTCAGTTTTTCAATCATTAGATCAACATCCAAATTGTTAAATATATCGAAGCATCAACTTATACAGGTGGTCCTGAATAATTGTAGTTTACTCTTGACCTGAACCAGTTTACAAAAAGCTAATTCACAAGCGGTACTTGTGACAGGAGTCAGGCTTAACTCTTTAGTAGCTTTGATAAATTGCGAAAATCCCCCTTCCACACCAACGGTCTGAAACCAGTCCTGAAAGTGCAAGGTTGATAGAAAGTGTACTAAAATACGCATACTAAAAAACCTATTTCTCCTTATAATTCCTTAAAACAAAGAACCAAACTTGATAAAACTGAAATCAGCTATGTCAATGTCAAATGTAAACATATTATCTTTGGTTGTGTTTTTTTTAGTCATTTGACAGTACCTTGATAAAAAAATTGACACATTTACACGAATTTCATTTTTCTGTATTTCTGAAAAGTATTTGTTTTCCTAGCTGTCATCTTGGCATCAAAATACTGGTCTCTGTTTAACTGTTAGGATTTTTGATTAATTTCCTCAAATGTCTTTATAATGTTTTGTTGTAAGTCTCAGCGAAGAAAGTATCATCAAACGCTCTTCTCTATAAATGTCCATAGCAGTCTACAGATTCAATTGAGAATGTTAAAATTCTTTGATGATCCTGAGCAGTGGTGAAGAAACCTTATTTGTGTAGGGGGTGGGGGCAAGCAAAAAATAAACATTTTTTGGGGGACTTGACTTCCCACACTTCCCCGATAAATGTTTGAAAATTGGATGTCCCTAAAAGCTATTTGGAGTGATCCCCCTTACAATTTTTGAATATAGAATTGTTTTTATTAGTAATATTCTCCAGGAATTTTTTGAATTCTGAATTCTTCTATAGGTTATTTGGAGTGGTCCTCCTTCAGCAAATTTTTGAAAATTAGATGCCTTTAGAAGCTATTTTTAGTAGTTCTCATATTGAATTTTAAAAATATCAGATTCCTTTAAAATCTTTTTAAAGTTGTCCTCCCCTAGAAATATTTGAAATTTGTATGCCCCTTGAAACCATTTAGAGTGATCTTGACCTTTTTATTTTCGACAACTAGATGCCTCTAGAAGATTTTAAAGTGGTCTTCTCCAGCAGTTTTTTAAAAAATATTCTATATATTTTGATGCTATTTGGAATTATACTCACCTGGACATTTTTTTTTAAATTGGATACTTTTAGAAGCTATTTGGAGTTGTTATTGTCTGATTAAAAAAAAAAGTGCATCTATAATCTATTTCCACCCATCCCAGAATATTTTTTAAATTCGATACCTCTAGAAACTATTTAGAGTGGTCCTCTAACTGGCACTTAAAAAAAAATGAAAACCCTTAGAAGCTACTTGTAGTTTGATGCAAGTTTTTCAGCTTCAATTTCGAGAATATCAGAAGTTGTGAAATACATCTAATTTATTCCAGAAGAGGCAATAACTTCCCCTACATCCCACTCCCCGCTTTCGCTGTTACTAATATGGAGTGGTCCTTACCTACATTTTTGGAAATTATACTCTTTTAAAGGCTGTTTAGAGTAGTCCTCTCTTCGATTTATTTTTTTAATTTTTATTCTCCTAGAAGCTAATTTAAAAAGTCATCACCTTCAAATTTTTTTAAATTAGTACCGGTAATCTGTAAACCATCCTTAATTTGGGGACTAAAGACAAAATAAAAAATTTAATAAAATCCATCAAACTATTTCAGCTCTGTGCCTTAGGATGGATAGACAGACAGACAGAATTATAAAATCCACTTTTTTGGGTTTGGAATCACATAAAACATAGAGTCAGCATAATCTTGAAGCCGAAAATGTTCATAATAATTTGATCACAATACTGTTTTTATTTATAGCAAATTCAAAAGCCACTGTGTTTTACTACATTAAGGTATGATTCTTCTGGGGATTTTCCCGCATTTGCGTGGAAGAAGAGTGGAAAATCGTTTAGAAAAAACACCCTCATAAACCTAACTGATATTCGAACCCCAACCTCCCCAGCACCAGAAAAACAGACTAAATGAGTTTGACACGTGTCCACAAATGCTTATTTACATGAATGGGGTCACATCTCTCTTTAAAACAAATAGAAAGCCAGTCAAGTGCACTCAAATAGGGTTATAATTTGGATGAACATCAAGGGAAAAAATCTATATCTCCATTAATAAAGTAACATAGGTGAAAAAAGAACATCGTCTGAAAACATCAATGTTATAGAACCAAAAACATCGGTAATATTTTTCAAACCAATTGAAACTTTAACTAAAGTGTATGTGTAATAAATGAATATGAAACTCATGTATCAATTCAAAAAATTGTATTAAAAACAAATAATAAAAAATTACTATTTTTAAAACAAACACATAAACATATCGCTGTCTCAGACATTGCTATAAAACCTTGATGGTTGAAAATAATCTATAAGGAAAACATCGAACCTTCAACATCTATGTTCAATGTATGTCCCTGCTGGACTGGACTATAAGCATGTCCCGTGTCAGGTTGATCCCACCAGTCGATCTTGCTGTAATTGAGCCAACTCTTTAGGTAAAAGGCTACACTAGTTAATGTAGTAATAAAACTATTGATCAAATTTACTATTTTTATGAGTAGTTTTTTTTAGCACCGCATCTACTACCCGTACAGGTTATGCACCTATGTAGACCTACTAAATTACTCTAAAATGTGAGCAGGAGAGTGGAAAATCATTTAGGATGAACCACGCTCAGTACACCTGACCGGAATCGAGGCCTGACCTCACCGCCTTGGTAGTCTAATCTATTGCGAGAGTGACACCTTAAACCATGCGGCCAATGAAGCGAGTATTTATAGCTAAAAGTATTTTATTTTATCAGCAATTCTTGTAAAATGTGTTCGATAGTTAAAACCTTAAAGTAAAAAATATATAATTAAAGTAAAATTTTGTTAAATGTGTTAGGTACCTACAAAAAAGAATAAAATGCAACATTTAAACTATTAGCATCCAGAGTGGTTTGAACATTGGAAGTTGGAACTCAAGAATCTTATCTGCACTTGAGATCAAGCTAGTTCCGTCTTTTCTTCCTTTACTTGAGGGAGATAATGACTCATTAATACCTGGCTGGTTACCTTCCTCACCTCACTCGGACAAAGGGGGAGAGTTAGGAAATGATTGACACTCAAAGACCCCCACCTAAACAGGTTTTACTCCTTCCCTAGCAGTTTACAGAATTTAGGCTCCAACACCCCCTCCCCGAGATGATATATTTTTATTCATAGCCTTCAACTTTGAGTTCATTGTGTCGTGAAATGGAGTCTTAAGGGAATATAACTGCTATTGTTTTCCATGTGGCCCTTATGATCAGAGTATGACGTGCCTGATTTAAGGGAATATAACTGCTATTGTTTTCCATGTGGCCCTTATGATCAGAGTATGACGTGCCTGATTTAAGGGAATATAACTGCTATTGTTTTCCATGTGGCCCTTATGATCAGAGTATGACGTGCCTGATTTAAGGGAATATAACTGCTATTGTTTTCCATGTGGCCCTTATGATCAGAGTATGACGTGCCTGATTTAAGGGAATATAACTGCTATTGTTTTCCATGTGGCCCTTATGATCAGAGTATGACGTGCCTGATTTAAGGGAATATAACTGCTATTGTTTTCCATGTGGCCCTTATGATCAGAGTATGACGTGCCTGATTTAAGGGAATATAACTGCTATTGTTTTCCATGTGGCCCTTATGATCAGAGTATGACATGCCTGATTTAAGGGAATATAACTGCTATTGTTTTCCATGTGGCCCTTATGATCAAAGTATGACGTGCCTGATTTAAGGGAATATAACTGCTATTGTTTTCAAGACAGGTGCTAGTGTACACCCCAGTCACATGCATCATAAACCCAACCAGTGGTGATTGGCTTATAAGGTGAATTATTGAAGTAAAATACCTCTTAAACAAGCTGTGTGGTTCCTTTACTATACTCGGAACAGCAGTTTGTTACAGCCCACCAATAAAACAGTTCAAAACATGACAATGTGTGGGCAGGGACTATTATCAAATTTGTATCAAAGCCTTATACTTACAAAACAATAATTAATTTTAGAAATAATAATGAAGGAGATATAACAATTCCCTCTCGTTTATTAAAAGCCAACTAACCATTTTTAGCAGTAATCATATCTAAAGAGATTATATAAATTATGTTTTAATGCAAAAACCTAAAGTCCAATTTTCACAGGAAGTACTTTATCTAACAACTATAAAAGTTACTCTATCTACTTTTAAATGTATTACCACAAGGATGCAAATTTGAGTTTGTGTTTTCGTTGAGTGATTAAATTTTTAACCATTTACACTCCACTTTCCCTCGTATAATTTCTTAAGCTAAAATTCTAAGCACACACATTCTGAATTAGAGAAACAGTACTAAAAGCCACTAGCCGGAGTTATGCTGTTCTTATTCTTTCACTGCAAACAATTTCCCAGGAATACATGAAACACTCATTAAGGTAATTTACTTCTGCATGTACCAACTAATTTATTGTTGATAAGGAAATAAAAATAGTTTATGTTCAACAAAACATTGCAGCTAAATTAACACCAGTGATTTAAGGAGTTTAACAGTTAATTATTTGCTTTTTTTCCTTCTAAGCAAACTTAATCAACATATAATACCTTAATGAGTAATAAATTAACACTCTAACAAGTAAAAAAATGACAAATAAAAATTGTATCCATATTTACCATAAATGGATTGGAATAAATATGTTACCTGATTTTTAAAGCAAAACAAAATTGATTAAAAATATTAGTGAGTCCACAGTTTAAAATGTGTTATTATTATGTTTTCCCCATACTCAAACCCTTCACTAGCAGAGCCCCTGTGCCATGAACTACACCTCAATTTATATTTTTCAAAATATCCCTTTCCTCCTTAGTTTTATATAAACTGGTTAGTTGAGTAAGAGTGTCAAGACGAGAAGACTATTTGGTTGTATCCTAAGTTCTTCCATAAGTGTGAAATAGAGAAAGTGTACACTTGTACCATGACTAGCGAAGCTTGGTCGATCAAAATTATGTTTAGTTGAGATATCATATATTATTCCAGTGTCCAGGCATCATTTTTAAAAATTTACAAATAATTGTGAAATTTTTGGGCACTTTCTTTTTCCCATTAATATTTGTGTTTCTCTTTTGGCCTTTAATTCTCACTAGTTGAACCTAGTTTATGTAGTTTGGAACATAATGCATCTCATTTATTTATTAAAAATAGAAGAGGCAACTGGCAACCAAAATAACAGGTGGGGTTATTATAAACTAGGACTGTCCAACTTTTATGTAATCCGAGGACCACATTAAAAAATTATTAGTCCAAGGGCCACATCCAGAACAATCATTTACTAAAATAACTTATCAACATCGATGCTTGTAATTGCCAATTTCAGTAAATGTAAGAGTGATTTATCAGTCAATGAACATCTATACTTGGATTTTATTAATTTCAATTATGAAAAAGTGCTTTCGCAAAGATATGTTCTCCTGAGAATTGAGAGCATCTTAAGTCTAAAATCCCCTGATTTCAAATAGTGTTTCTAGGTAATAATTTTAAAAAATCTCATTTTTCGATTCTACTAGCATAAAAAGCGTTTGAATGCAAATCGCAGAGTTCCAGATAAAGATTGAAGCATTGAAACGAGACATCTTGCGTTGACAAAATGAGAGACATTTGAAGTCGTGCATGAGAAGCTAGGTTTGTGCTCAGAGTTGTGTGACAAGAGTTTTATTTTTACACAGGTGAAAATCAAAAGCTATAGCCCCCAAGAGGGCCGCACAAAATCGTTTGTGTCTTGGACATCCCTGTTCTAAGCTATGATATAAACACTTTTTTAGTTAACTTATACTAATATTTTACATCAGTAAATATGTTAAACTTATACTTTGCAACTTAACAAAAACAAACATAAATAATTAAATATCTTAAAGTAAAACTAACACAAAATTAATATATATTAAAAATTATTTACTAAACACCCAACTAGTTAATCTTTTTAAGTATGGAAAAACTTTACTCAAAAGTCTTGAGCTATTTAAATCAAAGGCTCCATTCTTCTTTTCCTTTAGACCTTGCAAATCTCTCAATTACTTTATAGTTAAAGTCTGAAAAGATTTTTAGCAAAATAGGTTGCATATTTTTCATTTTATTAGAAAGAAAAGAATATTAACAAAGAGTATAAGCTCAATAATTACTATTTACATCTACACATGTTTGCACATAGCTAATTTTGTGAGAACTGAAAAACTATAATATCATGGTAGCAATGCTTTAGTTTATCTCATAATTCCAAAACAAACCACATGTTCCCTATAGAGTTGTGTACCAGGTTAGTTAGAGGCAAACTTGCTTGCCAGCCAATATATTATCATACCACAATGTACAAGCTATATAATAATACTAATTCATTAAGAAGTGTTAGTATTTAAATAAAATAGTATGAAAGTGTAAGCAGTGTACTCAATGAGGAGTCGCCACTGGTAACAAGTACAGTCACAGGATCAAAGTGTCCAGTACAGAGAGCAATGGAATTAAAGTGGAATGAAAGCTCATGCTAGTTAAGACAAGTATTTTTGCAGTTTTTATGATTAAAACATTTTGAACAAAATAAATAAGAATATTGCATCAATAGAAACGTTTAGTTTGATTTTCTGTATTAAGTATGGTAATCTTAACGGTTTTTGAATATTTATTATGGGCATTCTGAAATTTGACAAGAACTATTTCCCCAAATTTAAAATATTTCTCATCGAATTCAATTATGTTAGGGGTAGATATTAAAAAACTGTTGTGAAAATCATGCGAAGAAAATTAAACTAAACATAAGCCTATTTATTGAAGCATTGTTACATTTATTTTGGTAAGATATTCTTTGATACAACAATTGCTAATATAATCCCATTCCCTTCCATTCCACCTTACCTCGCATTCCCTTACAATCCACCTTGATGTAGATAGATTATATTTTGGAGTCCCAAATAATTAGCAAAAATTATGATCTTTTAGACACGCAACAGTCAAATAATAACCAAATTATATGATTTTTAAAGCAATCACTATTGTTATAATAAAAGGGCTAGTTAATAACAGTTTTAATGTGTAGCCCTACTAGACAAGTGTGTGCTGTGATGCCAGCCCCGATATTAGCTTTGTTGGATTAGTTCACATCTGACCATTTCAAACCACCAAAAATAATAGCCTAGCAAGTACAAAATTAGGCTAACAATGGCAAGATAAATAAAATTGCCTTTAGCTTAAGTATAATTATTATTATTGGTCAAGACAAAAGTGGCCATCGGCACAAATATTATTATTATTATTATTATTATTATTATTATTATTATTATTATTATTATTATTATTATTATTATTATTATTATTATTATTATCGAATTTAAAAATACACACAAAACCAAACAATTTGATCAATGAACTTAACAGTTTTGTATGCACAATTGCTTGATACGAGTGGGGTGATTTGGAATGTCTTATAGCTGATCAGTGAAGACTAAACCATCCTAATCAAGTTTCCCTAAGCACTCAAGATCATGAATGAAGTGTACATATTACGACAATAAAATATGTGATGTCACCTGTTGATGTACATGTGGACTGGTTTCTTACTGCTCTCCGACTGAAGGAACAGCAACTGAGCCACCACCAGCGACGCAAGCTCATCATGAATCTAGAAAAACATCTCACTTCATTTACCCAGAATAGAGTGGACACTCAAATTATAGAATGAAATTCCTGACAACCAGATGTATCAGTAAAATTTTTTCACTTTTTACTTTCTTTCAATTCCTCAGAGAAAAGTTTATTGATATGACTCAAAAAAAATAAATCAGACTTGTGATTTTGATAAATGATCGTTTCATGAACCCTTGAAACCAAAAAAGTAGTTTTCACGATGCCGTCTGTATCTTAACCTAGAGACTAAATTATTAAATATTGATCGAGCTAAATCTTGGCATCTAGGGTTTTCATAGAATTCCCCAGAGGGGTTTTTGGGATTAGATATCCAACATTAAAATTATGGGTAGGGCTAGTTTACTTAAGGGCAAAAAGAGAAAAAATCAAATTTCTCAAAATCGGCTCTTAACAATTAAATTTTATATCAAGGCACTGTATAGCATTACAAATAAAATGGCGATACTGGTTTTTTTCCCATGTAAATTACTTTAAAGGGTGCTTTACAATAAATAGCAGAGATTTCCAATTTTAATTATATCTCCACAACTGATTGAGATACTAAATAACTTGTCATAGTAAAAATGTTGTATGTACTGTTAAAAACTAAAATCTTTATTGTATTATTTTTTTATAAAATCAATATTTTCTGATATATATATTATGGAGCACTGAAATGTGAAATCAATTGTTATGCTCTTTGGTAAACAAAGATGTTCCTCTTTTCCCAATGTTTCTTTAACAGTGTATATTATTTCATGTAGTTTATGCTCGTTGCTGGAGTGTTTTTGCAACAATATATATTGTTTAATTTCACAAATCTTACAAGTTTTTAGTAAATGTTTCTATTTTAAAATAAAAGCGAGAGAAGGTCTGTGTGGTGCAGTGTAACATTTATTTAAAAATGGTTTGTCCTCTGAATGTGAGACTTTAAACAAATAATTTAATATGAACATATTGTGTATAAGTTGTGCTGTGTACACCATCAAATTTTAATACCTTCGAAATTTATTTGTAATATTTGTGATTCTGAAATTACCGAACAAATAAATGCACGCAATAACCCTTTCGAATTGCAATCAAAACAAAGTTCAACAAATTCCATCAACAGTTTGCTAGACAAGACATGTTGGCAGTTCAAGTTTAGAAAAAACATTGTATTCAATCAATCCATTCAGACACTTTTGTTTTTGTCATTTGAATGTCACAGCCGCAGTCTGTACAATATAGAAATGCTGTTGCAGTTCTAGAAACCTCAGCAGGGAACAGGGCAGGATATGAATTGAGATAAGAGAAGAGGCTGGAGATTTGGGAAGCATCCATTACTGTTTCCAGCCTGTGGTCTCTTTTATATTCAAGTCAGCTTGCTAGACCTGTTGTAGCTTCATATGCTTTATAATATAGGACAGACACAACATCCAGTCCCCAGTCGTTAATTCATCACTGTGAAAGGGTAAACCCACATTTCACCAATGAGAGATTCTTTGGCCATGCCAGGAATTGAACCAAGAACCCTCAGCTCAGTATACAGACACACTACCGACTGAGCCAAGGTTTCAGATACTTCCGGAAGTATCTAGTAAGCCTTATAGCAACTCTCGAAAAATTTATAGTTTAGTAATATTAATTCATAAGATGTCAAATATAACAATTAATAAATGAGAACTAATAATTGGTCGAGTCTAGTATTTATTTCTTGGTCTTTATATTCTCTAACATAACTTAAGCTAACACCGAACATTTAATTGCATTCCCCTCCATTGTTGAAATGAATCATAGCAGCAATTCAACAATGCATTAAAGTGTTGTTCGTGTGAACAAATACAAAATCTACATTCGTGTGATTCGAGCCTTAACGTTTTTAAATAATGTCAGTTAGAATACTTACAGGTCCCATGAGACAGATGATTCTCTCTTTGAGAAGTCTAGAATATATATCATATGCCCTCTCCCCACGGCCCGTCTGCTCTATGACTATAGGAACCAATGGCAGGCCATGATGAGGACTGAGGTGAATCCATTTATTGTGTTGGAACAAGTGATCTAAGCCTCTGTGCTGAAATTAGAAAGAAAATGGAATAATTACATCGGTCCATCTCTGGGTTGGGAGATTACACGCAAATATATTTTTATAGGTAACTAGTGATAATACCTATCATGTTGACAGCTGCAAACCATAAGGCCTGACGTATGAACACATGAAGGTATAGCAAGAAACTTTTCTAGCTGTATGATAAGGCCCTTCATAATAAAATAAGACAATGGGGTTTAAATTAAAATAAACTATAAAAGACCCAGAGTTTAGATTAAATATGTTTTATAATAAAAGCCCGATTGTATTGAATGTCTGTAGCATTACTTTATCTCGTAGTCCTGTAGTTTAGAGAGAAACTATTCACTTTGTGAGTGAAAGGGGAGTAACACAGGTGGACCCTTCTCAACATTTGATCCAAGTACAAAGGTGCAATCGTAACATTAATAAAATGTAACAGGTAACAAGTAAGTTAATTGTTATATTCCTGATTAAAGAAATTATAGCATTTATATTTCAGAATCTAAGATAAAATGGAAAAATAATCTATTTAAATTGCATTTGGAATGATTATTATTTTAGTGGAATGAAAACAAATGGTTACACTGAGAAAACATACATGTGCGGCAATTGGAAATCACCTGCAGGCTTTTACACCAGCCAAAATTATCAAACTTACCGCTAACCGTAGACATGATTTTACCAACATCTTTGGAAATTAACCTTAAAATGTATTATTAATGGGAAAAAAGAGAGGGCTGAAAAGCTCCACATCCACAATACACTAACCGTTTTTATCCAACATTAGAAAAATTAATAAAACCAACAATAGAATATGGTTCTAAAAAGAATCATAGATAGCGCATGAGAGCAGATATGGTTCTAAAATACATCATAGATATCGAAACAGATAAAGAATAATGCTAAAGAAATTATAGCCAGATATTATTTTATTAAAAATAAGTAATTAATTGATCAAGGCCTTTTAAAATCATGATTAATATAAATAATCATAAGAATTGGTACCATTTTTTAAGTCTTTTGTATGAAAATGTTGTTCTTGCGCAAAGTTAAAGAAAATACAATATTTAGAAAACATAACCTCAATTTAAAATCTCAATGTTTTGAAATTGCGGCACGAGCACTTTGTGGTGAAGGTAGTATTAAGTACCTACAACAACCTTACATAGTCGTGGAACCTTGATCCTCTGGAAATTTTGAGATATTTGACTTTGAACTTACATCAGCCATGCAACAAGCCTTATAAGATCGCCAAGTTTAAGGTGCCACAGTTTCTATATTTGAAATTGTGGCACGAGCACACTTGGTGGTATAGGAAGTACTAAGGACCTACAACAACCCTACACAGTCGTGGAACATGGATCTTCTGGATATTTTGATATATTTGACTTTGAACTTACGTCAGCTAGCCACATAAATATTTACTTAGTTGATTATTTGGTATGTATAATTTTTATGTTTTCCCTAAGGTATAATAAATCATCATTTGCTGTGAAACCTGTCAAAACAATAACTATACCAACAAATCATTTTTCTTTATTAAAAATTATTTATTATATTTAGGTAAGTGAACATCATGTGATTACATAAATTCCCATGATATATTGTAAACTATAGGTGAAATAATATTTTACATGTTGTGAAATAAATATTATTTGTGTAAATTAAGTATAACATTATACTAGTTACCGTAGGTATGGACATATCACAGGGTACAGAGGTGGAGTCGATTGAAATATAACATTTTTAATATGTTACAATATTAAAACAAAAGTCAGTTTTGAACATATAAAACGTGGAAAACAACTGTACAACTTAAACAAATAAACCAATATACAATTTAAATTAACATCAAAAGAATTATCAGGCACTTTCAAATGTCTTAGAACATTGGAATATATTGCATCGCTTAGATTATAGTCGCAATACACAACCAAATGTGAGAATTCAAAAATCTGTTTTTTCATATCATATACTTTTTTACTGTTTAAACTTTAGAGAAAACTAATATCTTCAAACCAACAACTGGTAGGTTCTGAGTAAACTAGCTTTGATTAAGTTTCCCTGGAATAAACAAACATATCATCTTATTGATCAAAACAAACACACTTTATATAGGCTTATATATATTTTAAACAAAATTGTTCTATTGTTTATATTTTAATTATTTTAATAGTCTTTTATATAACTCACTGCAAAAAATATAAATAAGATTTATACAAATATTCTCATATTTGTAATTGATTAAATTCTTAAGCTACTAGAAAACAATATTAATTTCAAATAACAAAATAATGAGCTAGTGAAATGTGATAAAATAAAACTGTCAGGGATAAAGAAAATAGTTCTTATATATAATTGAAGATAATTACAAATTTGTGGAAATGGTGCAGTAAATTTGTATTTTGTGATCTCTACTAGATTTCCCTTCCTTTAAAGGCGTCTTTTCAGATGATCCTCCAGCAGTTTCATACCTTTTTTGTTCCGGTGGACCATGTCGACCTTCTTCTTTTTAGGGGCACCAATAAATCTATTAAATCAGTCCATCAATTATTGGTTAATAATATAAAATTAATATCGAAATTATGTTATTTTAGCTAGTTGAAAACATTATAGAATTTTGGATCTCAATATAGGCCTAACTTTACTTTACAAATTACACCCATTATGTTTCCAGCCTTTGGCCTGTCATAGCTTCATAAACCTTACAACTCAACTTAAGACTAAGACAGGCACAACATCCAGTCCCCAGCCGTTAATTCATCACTGTAAGAGGGTAAACCCATATTTCACAAATGATAAATTTTCGGCCATGCCGGGAATAGAACCCGGGACCCTTAGCTCAGTAAGCAGACACACTATCTACTGCTTTAAGGTGACTGATGACTTAATATAACTAAGATTATTTATCATTTAGAGTTTACGTTCAGGCTTTGAAAGAAAAACTGAAGAAATGATTCCAACGCGTGGCCTGCTACACCTAATTTCATTGCTGAGGGAACTGCATGCTTACTATGGAGCAACAGCGTTGTCATTCTTTTGTTTTCCGTGATCAGTCTTCCTTCGAATATATATCAAATTTGGCAATGCTGGGCTGTCGTTGTTGCCAGTAGTAGGTGCTTTTTCCTCCAGAACAGTCGTAAAGTGACAGTAGTCCGAGTCTCATGTTCCTAATAGCTAGCTCAAAAACATTCACTAAATAAACACTTATATTTTATTAATACTCTGTGTAGAAAAATATTTGTTATTGATCACGTTAAGAATTTGTGTTTATGTGTTGGATGTGTGTTTTGTATTTTTGCCGTAAGGTTGTGGAATTATAGTTTTATGTGCATATTAATATATTTATTTGAATAATAGTGTATTGTTAACAGTTAAAATATAACACAAATTATGGAATCTCCGGCTTGTTAAAAACAATTATATTCCAAGAGGAACACATTAAGTAATAAAGAAAGAGCGTATAACCCGAACGGGTAGTAAGACGCGGTGCTAAATAATAATAATAATAATAATAATAATAATAATAATAATAATAATAATAATAATAATAATAATAATAATAATAATAATAATAATAATAATAAAGAAAGGGCAATGGTGTTCAGAGTCTACACCTATTTTCATTAAGACGGAACTTGTTCAGTAAATCAAGTGGCAATGCAAACTGCAGAAGCTACAGGTGTGTCTTATAAGTTAGTAATCTCTATTAAACAAGAATTCAAAACTAAGAGAAAGTTACTGACACCAATCAAAAAAGTAAATAACTGCACTCAAATGAAGCGTTTGGCTAAATATGACAGTTTTACTCAAGCAGCAATTCGCAGAAAGGTACATTCACTTTACCGTAACAATATTGCCTTCCATAGAGAAAATTAAAGCTTTAATTGATATTGATAGTGACCTTCCTAATTTTCTGATTAAGAACAAGTAAGAATGTAATTTACAGAATTTAGTATAAAATGCATGTTGTAATATATTTGTTTGTATATTAATTATAAGTAAAAAAATGTATACATAAAATAGTTTTAAGCAGAATTATGAAAAAGTTAATAAACTTCAATCTTGAAAAATATACGATTGTGGAAATAGTTAATGTTTCTAGAAAAGGCTGTACACCGATTGGAAATGTTTTTGCCTGTCAATTGAATCCTCCAACCTCCCCATGCCGCATTGTTTTCAAAGAGGGATTTCCAAGTAAACCCTCCCCCCTCACTTCCCAACAATGGAAAGTTAGAATATTTGGCAACTTGTAACAAAGAAAGAGCGAAGATAAATCTTTTCTCCTAAGACCTGCAGTTCCCTCAGCTATGAAATTAGGTGTAGGGAGTAGAAAAATACGGTAGTTTTTGTTTATTAAGTAGCCAATCACCTGGACCTTCTCCCTTCTCCCTTCCCCTCCTTGATGATTTTATGTATACACTACTGGACGGACTGGTTTATCCTAAATGGGTTTCCACTCAACTTCCACACAAAGTTGGATACACGTTCTCTAAATTACACCCTTACATAGTACTACTAACTACCTACACCACCAAGTGTGCTTGTGCCGCAATTTCAAATATAGAAACAGTGGCACCTTAAACTTGGCGATCTTATAGGGCTTGTTGCATGGCTGATGTAAGTTCAAAGTCAAATATCTCAAAATTTCCAGAGGATCCAGATTCCACGACTATGTAAGGTTGTTGTAGGTACTTAATATACTACCTTCACCACCAAGTGCTCGTGCTGCAATTTCAAAACTTGTTGATTTTAAATTGAGGTTATGTTTTCAAAATATCGTATTTTCTTTAACTTTGCGCAAGAACCACATTTTCATACAAAAGATTAAAAATATTGTACCGATTTGTATGATTATTTACATTAATCTGGATTTTTAAAGGCCTTGATCAATTAATTACTTATGTTTAATAAAATAATATCTGGCTATAATTTCTTTAGCATTATTCTTTTTCTGCTTCGGTATCTACGATTTATTTTAGAACCATATCTGCTCTCATGCGCAGTCTATGATTCTTTTAAGAACCATATTCTATTGTTGGTTCTATTAATTTTTCTAATGTTGGATAAAAACGATTAGTGTATTGTGTATGTGGTGCTTTTCAGCCCGCTTAATTTTAGAAGTTTAAAAATTCATATTCTTAGATGTATTTGAATACTCATCTTTTTACTAGGCCTATTTAATTCCTTTTTCTTTATGTTGTTTATTGTTTGTTTTTTAATATTAGTACGGTATTTTTTTTTAAAAATCTTTGTTTATTTTTTTAAGACGCAAGCTTTTCGAAACTGTAATTTAAAACTTAGTAATGCCTTACTAGTTTAATTATACCTAAGCATAACACAAAATTTGTTTAAAATTGTTTTATTTAAAACATGAATTTTATTTCTTTAAAAACAATAGATTGCAAGCAAGGATCTGTTCGTGCTGTCAGGTTTAATGTTGATGGCTCCTATTGTATAACTTCTGGCGCTGATCATAAAATAAAATTATGGAATCCGAACACAATGAGACTCCTAAAGACCTATTGTGGTCACGGTGACGAAGTATTGGATGCCCGTGGCTCTTGTGATAACAGCCAGATAGTGTCATCAGGGGCAGACAAATCTGTGATTATTTGGGACGTAATCACAGGTCAACCAATCAGGCGTCTAAGGGGACACGCTAGCCGAGTGACATGTGTCGCATTCAATGAAATATCCACTGTTGCAGTATCGGGCTCACAGGACAACTCAGTAATGCTTTGGGACGTTCGAAGTCGAAAGAACGATCCTATTCAAGTGCTCAAAGATGCTAAGGATAGTGTGACAACAGTCGTATCAACAGAACGTGAAATATTGTCTAGCTCAGTGGACTGCAGAGTGAGAAGATATGACATCCGCATTGGAGAGCTGTTTACAGACTTTGTTGGAGAGCCAGTCACATGTGCAAGTTTCACCAGTGATGGACAGTGTATTATTACAAGTTGTTCAGACAGTACCATTAAGTTACTTGATAAAGACACTGGGGAGTTACTAGGTCACTATACGGGACACGACACTGGAGACTTTCGTATCGAGAGTTGTGTGGATGTGAGCGATGGACACATTCTGTCAGGGTCTACTGATGGTAATATCTGGTGCTGGGACCTAGTGAAGGAAGTTGTGGTCCATAAGATGCTTCATGATCCAAGTACCGTGGTGAATTCACTTAGTTCACATCCTACTCAACCATTCCTTCTGTCAGCTGCAGGCCTGACAGTCAAATTATGGGGATTACCAGAGGAACAGACCAACGATGTTTAAATTAAATTATCCATGTGGCTGGAATGTTTCATGGTTTTTTAAAAGACGTTATTAGCTAGGAATAATAAATTATATACTATATCTTTATTGCCACATTTTTCAAGTGTTGATGTTTGTATTGTTTCTACAACATTAAATTTCCCTTTTTTGCACTTCATTATGATTAGAGGCAATGGTTGTTACAATTAGACAACGAAGATAATGAGAGTTTTGTGCGCCTAGACATGAGAAATATTAGTTTATTTGGAATTATCAACTTTATAGGCAACACTACCTATCAAGACCATCTGTTTCTCATATTTAATAATTATTATATTCACTCGTTAGGTCTATATTTGTTCTTTCTTCACACACATTAGGCAGGGGATTTTAAAGAAATAATCTCATTTTATTCAATTAATAAACTCATAAATAGCATTTTATTTCTTAATGCAAAACCACGAACATGTTTTTTATAACTTCTAGGAAAATAATTATCTTGGATCAATTCCAGAAACTAGTACTTACATATTTTCTTGAAGCAATTAAGAAAGAAACAGGAGTTGCTTATTAATATTTAAAAAGTAGGTAATAGGCCCCCTAAGATAGGCTACCATATTTTGATCATTTCATATTAGGCATATTTATAATGATATTTTCAAAGAATTAAATTAAATTGAGCTTTGATCTTTAAGATGACATCATTTTCCCGTTATCTAGCTCTCCTAGTAAACAGCACCAATAAATTCATCCATCATTGTAATAAAGCACAATTCATTACTGTTTCCAACTATTGGCTATAGAACCTATATTAGATTTACAAGTAGATACCGTAACTGGATGTTTGTAGGTATTCACTTTAATTCACAACATATTAAATAGGTTAAAATAAGATAAATAAAAATTCTAACCTCAACAAATTTGAGGGAGAAAAGTTATTACTAGCCTGTAATTATAATTATCTACCAATGAGTCTGATGATAATCATCACGTGCCTTTCTAGGATTACTGAAAGATATTTCTCAAGGATAATCTTAAGAATTAGCCTGTGTATATTTTTATAAAACAACATTTTCTCTGTTCAACATTCAATGTAGCATAACTAGAAGTAGGCTAGAACTTTAAATACTTGTATACAACACATACGTAACTTAAACGTAAAATCATGAATTATCATGAAGTTCCTTGAGCAGGAAAATAAATTAAAATACTATGGACAAAGAAACATTTATAGATGAAATTTTAAAACAAAACAAACAATAGACCTAGGCCTATTTAACCCTCATATTAAATATTTTGATAGCAATATGTATCTTGGTAATGGTATGCAAAGTAGATTAATACATATTTCTTCTGAATTTATAAAAAATACAAAAGGGTTTCAAACTACAGTTGACTCTCCATTATCCGAGGTGGTAAGGAAAAAAATGGCTTGGATATTAACAAAATTGATCATATTTGGAAAAAAAGTGAGATTTTGAAAAAAATATCTAAATAGACCTACTGACCTATGTACTTACCTTTTAAAATATGACAGCAAAGAAGTTTGTTTTTTCCTTTTGTTCACTTTTGGCAAATGGTGCTACGCATATTTGACAACATTAGCTAATCAGGAAGGGTAGGCCTACTATCCTCCTGTTGCTTCATTAGTCAAAGCAGCACTGTGATGCACACTTGTGTCTTTTTCCTGATGTGTGTCATCAATAACGACAGGTTCATCACCATTTCCTCATCAACATCCATCTATCCTGTACATTATTGGGACACTGGACTCTCCTCGAAACCATCCTGTCACAGTAGAAGTTTTTGACAGAATTTATTTAAAGTAGAACACTTATCAATCTGCAAGCGGTAGGTAGATATTTTATAATGGCATCCAACATGGTAAGTTTTCTCTAGAAAGCAAATAAATCACCATCATTTTCTTTTACAAATTCCAGTAGTACATGTTTTCTGTTAACTTGTATTGTTTTAAAATTTTGAAAGACTCCTTGATCCATTGGTTGGATCAAAGCCTACATCAGGGGGTGAATATTTTACAAATTTTTCCTTTATCGGATTTTTAAATCTCTTCATTTGGATGAATAGGGGCATTTTCAAAAATAGAACAGCTTTTGTGGAAGGTGTAGATATTTTAAGTGCTGGCAAACTTCTGGAATGATTTTGTTTTAAAACCAATCATTAAAAATGTATCCATTCACTGATTTATTGCTGTAGTAATCTACTGGTAAATTAGACAGATTATTGTTAACCTTTGTGAAAGCTCTAGGTTTTCTGTCAGTTCCCACAACACATGGATTCAGTAAGTGAGAACTCTTGGCATTTCCACAACATCATTCTATGTCCTGTCACACTGTTTTCACTTTTGAAAGCTAGAGTTTTTTTGTTTGTTATTTGCGGCAAACACTTCCAATATAAACCCGTCTCATCCTCATTAATACATTTTTCTGGTGCAAATACCTCTTTATCGACAAAATGCTAGACGAAAAGTCTAAATTTCTCAACTGCCGGCACATTTGAGTTAAGATTTTCATCTTTGATAGAAATTTGACGAATCCCACAACTTTGTTTAAAGCTTGTTAATCACCAAGATGACGTGCCTAAATATCACCAAGATGATGCACCTAAATCTTCAGTTAATTTTAACAATACGAAAAAGTTTTCACTGTGCACCCAGTCCCGGAAACCAGGATTCCCTGAGCGGCCCTCTAGCGACTAAACCATGACAGCATCGCTTTGTCCATATAATTGTACGACTTCATAGTACTGTACTTGCCTAGACATGACACTTGCACTATCAGAAAATCTAACAAACTTGATCAACCTTTTTTTTTTTTTGCTTTTAAAATATCACACATTGTTTGCCCACCAACATTAAACTCGTTCATTAATGGCTTCACTGACAACCCTTTTTAATTTTTTCTAATTCATCTAAGTATTTCATTCAAGTTTTTGTTCTATAGTAAGAACAACTCTTTCACAAATAAACATGGTCACTAAGGGTTTAAAAAAAAAGAAGCAACTGACTGAAAATCAGAGGGTTCAAGTGTTAGGCGATATAAACTGACAACACATGTGATGTGCCCGCCCGCTTTACTTCAAAACTAAACACAGTCACCGAAAAGTTATATCGTATGATAGTCTGTATAATTTAACTAGTATTAAATAATATTTTGAAATGTTGCTAAAAATTATATAATTATTATTTACTGTCCCGGTTAACCTGTGGCCCGGTCAATCTGACCCCAAATGATGGACAGTTTACTGTATTTACTCTCGTTAGAAAAAAATGACATAGATTCAAACAAACAGGCCTACTTCATCAAATGACATCTGAAAAGACATGTATTGATAAATATTTACTGTATGTCTCATAAAGTTAAATGTGTTATGTTTTATCACACTCATAATTTGACATTTATTTTTGTCCATAAATAGCTTAATATTTTTATTCAAATTTTTATTTTATTTAAATCCAGATTTAACATATATTTTAGCAGAAAGCACAAAGAAAAACCATTTTAACATAATTTAATTTTAAATAAAATGATTTAAATATATTAATTTATGAATCAATGTAAAGGAAATAGTGTTAGTAGATTAACTAAACTAAATGCTCGACAAAAGGTAAAATGTTTACCTAGTCAGAATTATAAGTTTTGATTTCAGGATAGTTATGTTTCATTTTCTAGTTGATCCCTCACAACCAAGATTAACTTCACATTTATTTTCCTCCCAAGTCTTGGGAAAGTTTCAGATTGTTCACCACATATTCCCTCCTAATTAGTTTCATATTGTGCACCACATATTCCCTCCTAAATAGTTTCAGATTGTTTACCACATATTCCCTCCTAACTAGTTTCAGATTGTTTACCACATATTCCCTCCTAATTAGTTTCATATTGTGC
>CABFWO010007906.1:0-21587 GCA_902155825.1 Timema genevievae | reverse complement strand
ACTTCCTCTAAATTCAACCTTCCCATTTCCTAATACATTAGTGTAATTAGTACTTAAGCGTATAACCCGAACGGGTAGTAAGACGCAGTGCTAAAAACAAAAAAAAGAACTGCAAATGGTTTATTATAGATAAGGCGTGTTCAACATTGTGATATTACACTTTCGAAATCGTTCAAATTTAGTTAAAAGTAATCTTGTATTCTATTTACATAGCAGCTCTCAATTAAATCGGACCCACTTAGGTGCCCACATTGTCTAAGGCACTACTCTCGCAGAAGACTAAACTGACGATGACAGGGAAATACAGGTGTTCGTATCTCTGTTGGGTGTACTGAGGGTGGTTTCCCCTAAATGGTTTTACAATTTTACTTCACGCAAATGCGGTTAAACTTCCTATTTATATTACCTTCTTCATCCCTAAACCATTAGCGCAATTAGCACATAAGTGTATAACACTATCCTAGAGAATAAGGTAAACATAATGAGCCGATGGGTGTCAAACGCGACTTAAATGTTCAAATATAATTCAACTTTGATCGTTCTTTCATCGCTTCCTACAACCCATCCAGGCTAAATTATTATTATTATTAGCACCGCGTCTTACTACCCGTTCGGGTTATACGCAACATCCAGGCTAAAGGTATTTTAATTATCCCAATAGAAAAGTTTTGAGTACACCTGACAGAGATTCGAACGTCTATCTCTCCACCATTGGAAATGTAATCTACTGCAAGAGTAGCGTCTTAGACCATGCGGCCACCTAAGTGGGTGGTTACAACTATTACTTGATATTCCATACTTAGGAGATTTAAATGCAATCAAATGAATTTTCTGGCGAATGAATATATCTAAAGCATTTTTATCTCAATTTTGTCACTATTTCATACAAACAATAAAGCGATCTTGAGTATTTTAGTTGATCATTAAGTTTAAATCTTTCAAACTTTCGTACTCTTGAAATGCTGCAGTTTCTCATACTTTCATACACCAAAGATAACACACACTAGCTCCAGTTCCAACTTGCCAACGTATGTAGAGATAGTTTATAAATGATTTATTATATTTCTAAGAACAAATATCTCAAAAGTAAGTTTTAACATGTAGTTGTCATCAAAAGCACAAATTTGGGTGGACGTGGTTTAAAATGATTTGTATAATAATGTTAGCAACTCTAAAAGTCTTTAAGTATAACAAAATAAGGTCCCTTGTTTATAATTATAATCAGAGAGAGGTAGTTTTTGTTATAACAGTATGTTTTTTTTAACACTTTGTCTAGTAATCGTGGATATTATTTACTCTCAGCATATTACCAGATTTATCCAAATTAAATTATTGTGGAATATAGAGTAGGCCTATGCCTTTAATACATAATAATTTATTGCATTTTTTAAAACATGAAAAAAAGCCACAATATCTTTTTAATATATATATTTCGCAACATTAAAAATAATGTATATTATTTGTGATTAATTTTGAAGATATTTAAAGACATTTTGGTTTATTGAAGCATCAAAATATTATATAATAATATACATTATAAAGTGAAGAGCTCATAAAAATCTATACGGTACCCTTACTTACAGTTGCTTCTCATAGGTAAACCCAAGGGTTTTTTATCCCTAGATTTATATGGTTTTAAGTGTAATTTAATTTTGGGTAAGATTTGGATTTTAAAAATGGTTAAATAGCATGAGGCGGATAAGCCTACCACTTATTTTTAGCTGGCACTGTGACAAAATAATGTTATAAACATAGTTCTGCTAGGCCTACTTTGTTGAAATGCGTATTACTCGCCGTATGGGCTAGCTACATTTTACTCTTCTAATAAAGTCGGGATGACTAAGGTAAAATTTAGAGTAAGTGTACCCACATTTGCGTAAAGGGAGACCGGTTACCATCAAGAGAAACACACCACTAGTAAATCCGATTGTAATTACAACCCTGAACAAACTATCGTGATCAAATAATAATTATATATATATATATTATATAATCTAGTACATATGTCCTAAGTTGCAGGTTTAATACACTACATGACATGGAGGCCATGCTATGTATCAAAAGAAGATTGTAGAATTGTAGCTTCTTTTAATTATTATTTAACAGAAGGTTCATCAACGACTTAAGAAATTAAAGAATTTAAGGATTGTAGGGAAGAATAAATGCATCTACAATAATGAGAAGTGAGTGTTAAGAATCACTACACTAATCCAAAATAAGATTGTAGCCCAAACTTTATAATCAACAGCAGCAGGGTACAATTAGAATAACATATCTTAAGCCAGTCATTCAATACTGAGGATACGCGAATTCCCCACAGATTGAAGAAAATTAGGAAATTATTTAAATCTCCCTTCCACAACAGGTGAACCCTAGCTTCATGGAAGTCAGTGTGTGCCCATGCAAAAAGTGCCTTTGCCAGGATATCCCCCTCCAAGTACACAACCTTTTAAAGTGAGTGAGAGGAATGGTGTGTATTTCCTATTTTGTGAAATGTTACCACTAGAAACCTTTTTTTCTGTTGTGTTTTTTATTTATCCTGATGCTTGAGCTTGACCAACGTAGTGGCTTGAAGCCCTTTCTCCCATTTCCGTTGTCCGGAAGGTCCGCTAAATGCATGTGAAGAGAATCTGCCCAAACGAGTGGTCGAAAAGAGTGGTTAAGGGTGGCTGAAAGGGGCGAGGGGAAGGGGGAATTGGAAAAAGTAACAAACATGAGACTTAGAAAGGAACCTTGTGGAAAGCTACCCTTGTTTTACTGAAACACGAAATGGACAATAACAAATAGATTCTCTTGTATATATTACGATAAAATAGCTTCCTAAAGTTTACTATTTTTCTTACCAATTTTTTTTTATTTGCCTGCTGGATTTAGTAGTGTTGATGTTTATTTTTATTTGTTTTTTGTTAGTATTTATATAGAAAGGTTTATTCTTTCCTAATGGACACATCTCGGGTTACAGTAGCATTAGTGATACACATAATCAACCTAAACTTTGAGAATAAACAAATGAATCTCTAACTTAATTGAATACAGAAAAAAAGGAACCAAATAACATAAAGCGTAAGGGGTGACTTATTTAAAGAGTGTGTTTAGCCACTAACATATTTAAACGAAAAAGAAGTCAAAGGTTAACAAATTATCCAACAATAAAATAATCCAAGTCACTAGTATATTAAAATGAACAAGTAGAGAAAAATATACAAAACATAAAAGAAAAAATACTTATCCAATGCATTAAACGAACAAATGATGTTGTTTATCAATACCATACCATGAATGTAGCTTTAACGCCCTTTTACAAGCTCTGAATGTTGCTGAAATTTTCAAATGTTAGTTGTTGTAATTATAAGACATGAATATTATGGCTGTCTGTCAATATAATAAATTATTTACAACATCTTGATATTATTTTAAGAAATCCCTAGTGTATATGCTGTTCAAAAATTTCAAAAACATTGTGTTAATGGGTGCATGTAGAAAATATGTTTGGAGTAAACATCAACATCATAAACGGGTAAAAATTATACTTGATTGGTTACACTTGTATAGTTAATGTTTTAAAAACAAATAAAATGACCATATTCATATTTTTGACAAAATAATTCATGTCGTAAGCCCGAAATTGAGCTATACCGAGAGTTAGTTATGATAGTGTCAACATTTGCAGCTAGAAGGTGTCATGGAGTCCACACAACCTCCAGCAACTATGTTCAAAAATAAGTTATTTGTAAAAAACACATAAATTATATAAATTAGAAAAGACTGAGTTTTTATTTATCCTGGAAAAAATATTAATTCTCAGATACACAATTTGAATCAGATTATTTTCAAGAAATATTAAAATTTTCTAGAATACGTCATATATAGACAATTCCCCTAAAATAACTTACTTTAGGAGAATCAACATAGTTATATTATTATTTAAAATGTTAAATATTTTTCAAAGAGCCGTTTTGAACAAAAACGCGGCGTCTCATAAATGAGTTATGAATCATACAGTACTTTATACTAGATTACAGGCCAGCCATACTTATAACATATTTTATCACTTCTCATTAATTGATATATTTAATAAATTTAATCATATTTGATTAGAGACATAAAATATTTATAACACTTTCACCATTGATCAATACATATACTAAATTTAATTATAGTTCGTTGATCATAGCTTGAATAGTATTTAATCAATACTCATACATCATACCTAGAAGACAAATAATCATGTTTTATACATCATACCACACATCACACTAGATTAGAGGTCTACCATACTGATGACATATTTGACCTTTTATTAATTGATAAATATGTTAATTTTATTCATAATTTGTTAGAGACATAACATATTTATAACACACTCCTTTTTAAAAGACACATTCATTGATAAAACCGCATGTATCATAATTAATCACTTATCATATATAATACTTAAATGACTGTTGTCTAACAGTAATTAATCACAGATATACTTCATACATGGAGTATTGCATAAATCTTTTTACACAATATGAAATTGTTAATTGGTTAGAGTTAAAGATTAATCATAAAATATATTTGATCACATACACAATACATGATTTGAGGCACATTATATTTACAGCACATATTGATCACATCTCATTGATAAATAATTATAAGATATTTGATCATCTTTCAATTATTAGACATAGGTATGATGTATGACAGTTTCATACATAATATCTATTAGAAATATGTTCACCTTTCATTGGCTATACCATACATAAAATTAGATAAAATGACGGATCACAATCACTAGACATTTAAAAACCTTTCATATATTATAAACAAATTTCAATAGACTTTGACGGAACTCACCAAACTTTACAAAATTTTAAATGTTTAACAAAATGAATAAACAAAGTCTTTACCCTTAAAATATAACCTCTTCTAATCTTTATATGCTTCAGCCATAGTTCCATTCACACTTTCAATATTGTATTCTTAGAATCCTGTGTATCCATGTAAGCCTGAGACCGTAAAAATAAAATCTAACCTGAAATGTTGATGGATATCGACGTCTCATGACCCCCGAACCATAAAATGGATCTTTGCAATACTATTTGTCTGTGTGTCTTTTAGCCCCAAAATTAAGAGCAGTTTAATAAAACGCGAAAAGAAAAACAATAGATTTTCTCAAAATTGGCTTTAAAGATTTTGATTAAAATTAGTATCTAGGAATTGATAAATATTGTAAATAAGCTGGCTATTTTCATTTTACCATGAAAATGACTTTTACGGTAACTTACAGAAGCGGAAATTTCCGTATCTTTACAAATATTTGAGATACTATATAATTCATCATTGCAAAATTATAGTACCATTAAAAATAAAAATAATTTATATGAAATATATTCTTATAAAACCAACATTTTCTGAGATATTAGCAAATATATTAATATAATTTTGTGAGCTTTAGTTGTAAAGATATACTACTTAAGTTTTAACGCAGTAATTCTCTAATGCAATAGAGTAAGAAATGAGTAGGTCTCTCAATAAGTTTATGATCTCTTTCTCTCAACCTCCTAAGAGAAATGTTTGTACAACAATCTCTATCATTTTAGATTCTATAGTCAATATTTACTTATTTTATTGGTCAAAATTTATAAATGAGGAATTTAATAGCAATGCAATGAGCATAGATGTGTAACCCCTAATAAAATATCGAAAATTTAAACCGGAGGTCAACATTTTATTACGAAGTGTTGACCCATGGGGACCCAAAACAATATTTTTACTTTTTCGCTAACTTACAGTTTTGTGATCGTCAAAATAATTGAACTCGAGATTTTGATGGATGTCGACGTCTCAAGATCCCCCCCCCCAACCCTAAAAAGTGGTTTTCGCAATGCCATATATCTGTCTGTCCATCTGTCTGTCTGTCCATCTGTCTGTCAGTTTGTTCCTCGGGCTAGAGCCTAAACTAGTTTACCAATTGGTCTAAAGCTTGGTATCTAGGGTTATCATAGGCTTACCCCGAACAATTTTTGAAATTGTATGTCAAACCCTAAACTTAAGGGTAGTTTTCTTAAGGGCGGAAAGAGAAAAAATAGATTGTATCAAAATCAGCTTCGACGATTTTGATTAAATTTCATTTCTAAGTTTTGATTAATATTACAAACCAAATGGCTATTATCAACTTTTCGTCAAAATGACTTTGGGGTTCCGGTCTGATGCATAAATTCTAGTTTTTAATTGTATCTCCTTAAGTCTTTGAGATATGAAATTATTTGTTATTGCATACATGTGGATCTATTTATAATAAACATCTTTTACTTGAAATATATTTCTATAAAACCAAAAGTTTTCAAGTTATACACAAATATATATTTCTTTTAACTTTGCCAACAATTTAAGGTAGAGTATTAAGACCGTAAAAAAAAATCTAGCCCGAGATGTTGATGGATGTCAACGTTTCATGACCCCTCGAACGCTTAAAAGTGTTTTTTGCAACTCCGTTTTTCTAACCCTAAAATTAATAGCAGTTTACTAAAGGTTGAAAAGAGAAAAATTCCATTTTATCAAAATCGGCTATAACGATTCTCTCTCTCTCTCTCTAATTTTAGATTCATTAGTCAATAATTACCTATTTAATTGGTCTACTTTTATAAAAGAGAAATTGAATAGTAATGCAATAGCCATAAGATATCCTCTAATAAAATGACAAAAATTTTAACCGGCATTCAAAATTTTAATACAAAGTGTTGACCCTAGGATAACCAATATCGATATTTTGTATTGATCCAAATATACAAATGAAGACGTTAATTCTTTAAAAATAAAATTTTGAAACTCAAAACTATGAATAAAAAATGTTTTACTTACATGTAGCGCAATTTGTTATCGTGTTTGCTAGTGTATATTATATTACGAATTTTGAGTAAATATCTCAATTTCTAAAAAATAGATCGAGAAAGCTCGTGCGGAGTTCCGTACCATTTATTTATAAATTGTATTGCTTCAGAAAAATACCATAACTTTTAGGCTACAATGTCTCAGATAAATTATTTCTAAGTGATGTGCCAACAATGCCACTGCTCTGAATTAAATGCGTTGCTTCAGAGCTATACTTTCTCAAGACCAATGTCACACGGATAAAGATTTTTTCCCTCTCTCTTTCAAATGCAGCAGCTTGACTCGCTGAAATGTAAAACTAAGTCATTTGGTGATTATAGCTTCGAGTGTGTTTACCCGTTTAACCTACAAATCATCATTGAGCTTCCTGAGGTAAAAGCAAGGGGGTAGTAGTAGTGGTGTTTTATTTTATAGTTCATGTCTAGTGTCGTTATAACCAGCCCCCAAGGGCATCCGTTAATCTTCCTTGCACAAGTCAGAGGTGGAATAAGTTAATTGCTTTATTTAGATGAGGGCTGTAGTGAAAGGTGATCACACTGTGAGCAGTGTGATGAAGATGACCCAAAATGGACATAATTGAACACGATTAAGTTACCGGTAACGTCAATAACCTAAGTTACAAGATTGACAGGTACAGGATTTAACAAGTACTAACGATTACGTCAAAGGGAAAACCACATATTTGCTGAAGTGTGTGCTATGGTACCCCGTTGCTAAAGAGGTAATCTCTCGGACGTTGTGGTTGAAAAGCACTTCCATACATTAAAAAAAATTGAGTAGTCACACCTCTAATTGAATAAATTTGATAACTGCTCCAAATATGATATCCTATGTAAATAAACCTTTTCTTAGATTGTTTCTTTCGGTACAGTTAAAGTGTTCACAATAATGTTCTTGGTTAGATTGTTTGATTTCATTTCACAACTTTAAATTAAGAAAATAATAATAAAACACCGTTAATGTCCAAAGGAAGTATATGCATCGATTATTTCAAAATTTGTCAAAAATATTTTAAGGGTTTAGCAATTGACTTTAAAGCACCGTTGATTATAGCTTCAATTAAGATCAAGGTCTAAAATTTATAATATTCTTAGATAGCCTGGAAAAAAATGTAATATATGAATGATAAAACAAGCTAGTATTGGGTAAGTGTTGAAAGCAATTTTAATCTTGGGCATGTTGTCAGATTTCACACCTTTCAATGTAATACAGTAACATTTCTTCATAAAGATTAAGGTCTTGCTGTCCACCTAATGTTTTGAAACCAACGAGGAGCTCATGGCTGAAGTCAACAAATGGCTAGGTACCCTAGCGGCGCTATTCCTTAAAGGGGAATTGTAAAAACTGGTTCCAAGATATGGCAAGGGACTGAATTTAGGTGGAGACTATGTAAAAAGGTAATCCGGCTATGTATTTAAGTTTTGTATATAATAAGAACTTTTTATAAATTTTTGACTTTTTTTAATCAGTCAAACAGAGTTTTATTTTGGAATAGCTTTCGTATATACTGTATATTGTAAGCCTGACGCCTTAGACTCATTGACTAATTTTCCAATTCGAGATTTAGTCAAAGGCGTAAATTTTACAAGATGTACATCAGAGGTATTAAGAAAATCTACACCAAAATATGATTATAAATTTGATCACTAAGGGGTAAATAATGGGGTTTGAAAGATTTCAAAATTCACTAATGTATATTTTTAACCATCGGACATAGTCTTAAAATTATTTTAAAAGTTATTTTATATAACTATGCCAGACGGTTTTGAGGAATTCTCAAATTTCATACCCGCCTCTGTGGCGTAGTTGGCTAACGCGCTAGTCGTGTTGAGCTCGGCTGCCGAAGACGGGGAGATCGAGGTTCGAATCTCGGTCGGGTGAACTGGGGGTGGTTTTTCCTAAATGGTTTTTCACTCTCCCTCCACGCAAATGCGGGTTAACTTCCTCTAAATTCAACCTTCCCAATTCCTAATCCATTAGCGTAATTAGTACTTAAGCGTATAACCCGAACATGTAGTAAGACGCGGTGCTAAATATTATTATTATTCAAATTTCATCCCCTAGGGAGGAGGAGAGAGCCGAAATGGGTGGGAAATCTCAGAGATGGCTGCTACTTCTTCTACTCACGTACCTTGTATACGCCAAAACATCAACTAAACCAAGTCATCGATGGGTGCATAAGCTAATTATTACACTAAAGC
Organism: Timema genevievae; assembly: GCA_902155825.1. NCBI lineage: Eukaryota > Metazoa > Arthropoda > Insecta > Phasmatodea > Timematidae > Timema > Timema genevievae. Next base: position 12,507 of record CABFWO010007906.1, on the reverse strand, counting down.
TACTATTACACTAAAATACCTTAATCAGATTTCGAATGATCAAAAATGTAACTCTGGCACTCTACTGATTTTCCACTGACGGGGTAATCGCACTTAAAATCCTAATCAGGTGTACTAAGGGTTTTTATAACTGGTTTTCCACATTCCCTAACCAAATATGCGTCTACATTTCTTCTAACTTCTACCTTCCGCTTTCCTACAAATTAGCTTGGTTAATATTAGTCTATATTTATATAGCTTGAAACGGTAGTGTGAAGCATTAAAAGTACAACAAACTACTACCAATATTTCAAGGAAAATTAGTTTACGCTGATCAAAAGTAAAAAGACACGGGTACTATTAATCCATAAGACCAATGCTAAATTATTTAATTATAGCTATACTATAGTTATTGTTATTATTATTATTTTATGGATTCTATAAATTTAGAAATTATATAAATGATATTTTACAATGGTATTTTGAAAATGGAATGTCTATTTATAAATCTAAGACCAAATCTATATAATTTATATTACTAGGAATACTAACACTTTCTTTTTTACTTATAAATTGTGAAAATATAATAATAATAATAATATTTAGCAGCGCGTCTTACTACCCGTTCGGGTTATACGCTTAAGTACTAATTACGCTAATGGATTGGGTATTGGGAAGGTTGAATTTAGAGGAAGTGAATCCGCATTTGCCTGGAGGGAGAGTGGAAAACCATCTAGGAAAAACCACCCCAGTTCACTCGACCAAGATTCGAACCTTGATCTCCCCGTCCTCGGTGGTCGAGCTCAACACGACTAGCGCGTTAGCTAACTACGCCACCGAGGCGGGTTAAATTATAACAAATTCGCACCCTTTATATTAATGATTTTTATGTTTTAATGGATAACAAGCTTTACTTCCATTATCATGTTGATCATGTAATTTCCCAATCTTTGAAATTACTTGGACTTATTAAATTTATTACTTCATCATTTAAGAAAGTTGTCTATTTTTTGTCTGTACTACACCCTGGTTAGATCTATGTTATAATATGCACGTGTTGCTTGGAATTCCATTACCTTAACTTACTTTTAAGGTTGGAAAACGCTCATGGAAAGTTTGTCACTGCATGCTATGATAAATTCTTTTCTAACTGGATTTATTATGATTATGACAGCATTTGAAACCTCTTAAGGCTCCAAAATCTCTTCTAGCATAGAGTTTATTGTGATGCCCATTTTGTTTTTAATATTTACAATAGAAAAATTTCTTGCAAATTTGCCCTTGATCATGTAGGTGTTCATATCCCTTCTCGGACTTCTCGTAATCCAAAATTGTTTTATTCTCATTAGTTCTTATAAGGTGAGACCTTAATCTCTAAATTTGTTGAATTCAACTTTTATCATAAAAGAAAAGCTAAACTCATAGAATTATTAAAGGAACTCCCATATTAATAATTTAATCCTGTAGAGGTTCTGCTTATAATAATTAAATTATACTATTCTGATTAATTTTTTGCATATTGTTACTGCTTTTAAATCATGTATGCTTTACTACTAATTAGTTATTTGTTATTATTGCTATCATTATTATTTACTATATTTTTGTAACTACTTATCAGTATATATAATTATTTAGCTATTATTGTTTATTATATATTTGTAAGGTACTTGTGTATTTTTCAGTGCTAGCCAGGGACGGTTCCAGATCATGTTTATGGGGGGGTCATATTTATAAATAACATAGTTACTTACAATGTTAAATTTATTTTAAAGCCATTTAAAAGTTTCTCATTCATAATTGATCTTACATATGATTTAAATCGTGGTCATCCTCTCAAATATGTTAAAATCAGATATATTGTATAAACTATTTGAAGTGGTCTTCCTTCAACAAATTTTTGTAAAATGGGAAGTGGTCTTCCTTCAACAAATTTTTGTAAAATGGTTCACTCTAAAAGCTATGAATACTCTTCCCCTTGATTTTTTTTAATTAGTTTCTATTATAAGACATTTAAAGTTTTCCTCAAATAGAAATTTTTGAAATGTGGATGCCCATCGAAGCTATTTAGAGTGATGCTCACCTTATTTTTTTACGATAGTTAGATACCTCTAGAGGATAATCTTTGAAGTGGTCCTCCATCGACAAAATTTTAAAAATTGAATTTTTTCAGAAACTTCAGAAAATTCAGAATTTGAAATTGTTCTCCCCTAAATAGTTTTGAAATTTGGATGATATTGGAAGTTACTTAGAGCTTTCCTCCCCTGACATTTTGTGCCAGTTATATGCCTCTAGTCTAGTAGTTATTTGAAGCGGTCTTCTCCGGCAAATTTTTGACAATAGAATGCATCTAGAAGTCATTTGGAGTTTGATCTAAGGCCATCTTTCAGCTTCATATTCGATAATATCAGAGGATTTGAAATATATCTAGGGGATGAATTTATTCCAGTGAGGGGCAAATTATTTCCAGAGGGAAAGAGTCCTCCACAGTTCCACCGCTCCTGCTGTCCACATATACTCTATATTCGTGGATGAACTGCTCTCAGACGATTATTAGTCTTCTTTGATGTGTGGTAGTTCCATCTCTGTGTGTAGCAATGCTCGTTACTTGCTATGTACGACAAGTATTCTTACATGAAAATTAATATTTTTTCCACACTTGCGTGAGTCATATCAAATATTGAATAAACGTGGACGAATAACGCACATGTAGACCTGGATTAAGAGGTCTCTGCGCGTAAAAAGATTAAAAATGGTATAGAATTTATTTGTGTTGTATTTTCTTTCTAAAATTTGAACTTTCATTTTGTTTTTTATTAATTTTCTAGCTTTCACTGACACTTTGGGCACTTTGACCGCCCCCCGCATACCCTCCCCCCCGAATCCGCGCCTTGTGCTGGCCTGTTTTAGGTCTTACGACTGTTGGCCAGCACTATAATAAAGGAAATTTAAATTATTATTATTACTATTGTTGTTATTGTTATTATTATTATTACTATTGTTGTTATCATTATTAATATTAGCACCACGTTTTACCAGCTGTACGGGCTATATGTGTTACAGTCCAAACCCAATTCTAGGAGAAACCAATTTGAACTAGGCTGAATTGATACATCCTGCCACTTGTAAGACAAACCGATATAGCCTGATGTTTCCAGGCAGTACTAGTTTTCTTCTTAACCCATACGATGAATCAGCCTTGGACAGGTTTCATAATTCACAGTTCGCACGCAAATGTTGTCAACAAACCTAACCTAAACTAACCTAAGCTAAACCCTCTTTCCCCTAGTAAAATAGTAGACTATACTAATTAATCCTATGAGCTGGGCCAAAATTTCAGGATTAGCGAATTTAGACTAGGCTAAATTAGTACATCCTGAAACTCTTAGGATGTATCAATTAGGCCTCGTCCAATCTGGTTTGTCCAAGAATCAGGCTTGGACGGTAACATATTCATATGTATTACTTATTCTAATGTGTTAGTAACGAGTAGGGCTGTTGTTTGAGGAGGTGTACCCACATTTGCATGGACAGAGAGTGGAAAACCATTATAGTAAAACACCCCTCATTAAACCCATTGAAAATTCGAACCTTGATCTCCCAGTCATTGTAGTCCAGTCTATTGCAAAACCGTAGATCATACAGCTCTCAAAGCAGGTACTAAACTATAGTTCTAAAATTTGAAACCACGTAGCAACATTACCAAGGTAGACCTATGAGACTTGAATATCCTTAGAATCGTTAAATCAACTTTACTTTCCCACTTTTATCTACCTTCCCAACGAATAAAACAAAGCTCCTCTTGCCTTGAATGTACCACTAACTAACCCTTTTGCTTGACAGGTATCACTTCAATTTTACTCTACACCATCACAGTGTTGCTGGTTCTTGTAGAGAATGAATAAGAAAGGATTTAAATAAACTTTATCTGACCTAAGGTTCGCGAACCCATCTAGGGTCACGACGTGTTTTAAATAGGGTCGCAATGCTTGTTGAGGTTATCTGAAAATATAAAATGAATTATCCATTAAACATTTCTAGTTGTAGGTCATCACAAAAATTACTTTGAAGAAGTTACGTAAATTAGGAGTAAACCATAACGGAACACTGACTCAACAACTAATATTCCACCTCATGATTTTAAAATAAAAAATACTAAATTGAATCCAATTAGAAGACTTTTAAAATCAAACCATTTTAATAATATCAAATATCCTAATCAAAACATTAAATTTAATTTTTCCTATATTTATCCAAGCTATGTACACAAGTCTATCATGCAAATAAAATATAAAGCCCGGGGCTATGATAAGATATATATATATATCAATACAAATAATAATAATAGGTAACTTCCTTCCTTATTTAAAATATCATTTTAACTGTTCTTTGATGATTAATCTTAACTATAATAATGAGTAAATAAATTTGTTTTGCACTTTTCAGGCAGTAACAATTTATACAAAAGATTGATAGTTAAACCTATATTTTGAATATAGGCATATTTATTGTGATTGCATTTGAAATAATTTTAAAGGATATCATGGTTCTTTTATTATAAAAAGCTTGCATTTAATTTAATTTGCACTAAATATTTGATTGTCTGCTTGCTCCTTGCTATAGGCGATTTTCTTTCTATGAGTTTTACTAGACAAAGTCTCAGACTTTTTCATTGGTTAGCACGATCACGTTATTAAGCATATGGACTGTACATATAAGATTAGAATTAAATAGAATTATAAAGATATGAAGTTTACGATCTATGTCTAAGATGTTTGACTAAAGGATGACCTGTTTCAGTGGCCTGATTTCTAAGTCGTCATTCTCATATCAGATAGGTATGCTGATTACAGGGATATCAGGGTTCAAATCACAGTCAAGTGAACTAAGGGTAGTTTTCCCTTAATTTTTCCCTACCCTCCTTCCAATTTAATTTGGGTAAATTATCTATAAAATATGTCCTTCCCCATTAGAATAATTATTATATATGCGTATAGGATGAAAAGATAGTAAGACGCGGTGATAAAAGATAATTAGTAGATAATGTAAACGACATTTACCCTGAAAGTTTGCAGTTCTACCTTGATTGACAAAACTAAAGACATATATTTTAAGCTTCACTATAGTGTAACCACGCAAAGTGAGCTCACTACCTTTCCGCGTAAATTAGGTGTACTTAGAAAGAAAAGATTTGTTTTATTATTAATATTTTACTGGTTAAACATTAAAATATTACTAACTAAAACTACGATAATGTTATGGTGAAATAATTCTGGACTTGACAAAAATTGCTGCATATTTTCGTCTCATCCTTACGGGAGTAGAGATTGTTTTAAATGTATTTTGCACCCATTCGGCTTATCCGCATATTTACACAAATGGAGTAGAGAGGAAGAAGGTGGAATTAAGAGGAAATGTACTAGAATTTACGTAGAGGTATAGTCATGAACCATTTAGGGAAAAACAGAAAAAACATCCCCTTTACACTAGGCTGAGATTCGAACCCCAATCGCCCTTTCACCTCAAATTTATTATGTTGTTTTAAACATTCGACCACCGACGACGTGGGTAGTTATGCAGTGTTGTTTGATGTAGGGATACCCGATCAAATCAACGTTCACTTGACTTAAATAAATTAGAGTATGATAAGGATTCACGTAACATAGCTTATAAACTTGAGGAACACACAACAATGAATTTTGACCTTTAATAAAATAGTTTATAAATATATTAAAATACATAAATTAAGTTATCATTTTAGACTGCTCGGGATGGTGAGATTGTGTTTTGATCTTGGTTGGGCATACTGAGAGTGATTTTGTTCTAAATAGTTCCCCCTCACTTCCCAGACAATGTAGGCACATTTCCTCTAAATTTAACAGTAGTCATCTCAAAACCATTAGCATAATTAGTACATAAATATATAAACTGAACGGGTAATAAAACGCTGTGCAAAAAAAAATAATTATTATAAATATTCTCTTTCGTTTCCCATTTCGCTCTCGAGCAGTTGGTTAGCAATCTATTAGCTTGTCAGTCACTTGGACCACTCTTAACTTGATCCATCATGACGTTTGTCTACCTGTTGGTACTCTTGTATCAACCGGATGACTGTCGATCGATTGATCCTCTTATGCATGAGTTTGTCGAGAAGATGGTCCAAGTCGTGTCGATCTCTAGAACCACACAATTATCCAAATATTTGTTTTAATTTTCTTGACTTGTTTTCAATCGAATAGTCTAATATAAAAATAATAGAGATTATAATAAAAACCTATTAAACAATATAGGTTCTTCTCGTCTTACAATTCATTTTATAGCATTTTAACTTATAAAATTAAAGTTTAATTCAAATTACACAGAAACAGCTTATACAACGTCAAACTTTTAATATAAGCCTACATTTAATATACAACTTATGCTACCATTGTACGATCAATGTGTCGTGTCTAGCAGTTTGTCCAAGTCATGTAAACCACTTGACCCACCCAATCTTCTAAGAGTTTATCTACCAGTTGGCTGTCTATTATATGGTCCTACTTTTGTCGACAATTTGATCCACACAGCCTTCCAAGAGTTTGTATATTAGTTGACTGTTTATCACATAGTCCTACTCGTGTCGACTACTTGAACCACACAGCCTTCCAAGAGTATGTCTACCAGTTGGCTGTCTATCACATGGGCCAACTCGTGTCGACCACTTGTTCCAAGATGCTTCTGCAACTTCTATTACTTTTCTCTCGACAATTTTGTTCTCTCGTGTCGACCAGTTTTTTATTGATCGGTTTACTTGCACCCCATAAATTAATCTTGTCAAACTCTTTTATCCATTTCTGACAAAAAAACAAATAATCGAAAAATACCGATTTGTATTTATTAAAATCGTCAAAAAATACTGAAATTTGTTCTTAACATGTCTTACTAATCGCCCAGACTGCTCAAATGTAATGACACGAATTAAGTAAGGATGACTATGTTAAATGTTAAGGGAAATGCAACAGCATTTGAGTGATGGTAAGTTTGGTAAATAATTTAGTGGAAACCACGATTCAGCTAAGAATTTAATCAATATATCTTTATCAATGGCTAAACGACCCACACAAGCTTTATATTTAGTCTATTACATAATCATGTGGATCTTGAAACATTTAAAAGATTTTACACATACATTATATACAAATTAACTTCGATAGTCTATGTTTGACTGTTTGCTGCCTTGTTGATTGAGAGACATAGAATCCATTTATTACACATCTGCATTACCTAAATTATCGAATCAAATTAAAGGTGAAACATGAAAACAAACTCGATAACAAACTAGTTTGATTCATTTCGCACCAGCAATGGCTGACCTCGCTTTGACCACTATTTGGTGTTTTTATTAACTTTTATTCACCAACCAGCACTGGAAGACTGCCAACTAACAGAAGCCAGTCATAAGGTATATGCATTTAATATTTGACCTAGACTTAAGTAGTTAATCGGTATTTTTTCACATTATTACTTGTTAAATAAAGATTAGATCAGTTCAATAGGTATCTTTTGGTATGTCTTTGTGTTTCTGAACCCATGGTCTATTTTACTTGATAGAATGTTTGGCTTCAAATTAGCATAAACAATTAGTCGTACTACAATAATAATTAATAATGTAGTTTATTTATAGTGACAATTAAAATAAATCTTAAAATTTGGTTGAATATAAAGAACTTTAAGGCAAAAAAATTTCGTGACCACAGTTTGTCATCGCACTTGTACGTTCACACTATATTTATTATTTTTATTTTATTTTAGATTTTATTGCTTGTAGTTTTTTAATAGTTCTTCTTTTGTTTTGGTGTGTTTTAGAAGGCCAGCTTTTTTCTCTCTTCTCACTAGTTCGGTCATCCGATGCTGACAAATGCACACTAGAGCTCTTTTGACGTGAAACATTTGTCAATCTACCACGCAGCCTCCCTTCTACCAAAAACAAGTTTTTCTTCGAAATAATAAATGCTAGGGTTGAAAGAGTACACAATTAGGATATACACGATTTTTTATTTATATGTATTTTTTTACAACGTGTGTTTGTGTGTGTGTATCTTCTCTCTTTGTTTCTCCTGTTGTCATTATTTTTTGTGCTGATTTAGATGCAAGCAGGATAAGACGCCTAACAAGCTTATGTTATATCGTGGCAACAGGTCTCTTTGATGTGGTATACGTGAGTTGTTAGGCAAATGGGGCTATTACATGGTTTCGTCAGGGATGTCAAAATCCTGTTTTGGACTACCCGGCCTATATTTTGGTTGTTATATTTCTCTTTATCCGTCAGTATTTTTCCAAGGAGAGGAAAGGGAAATTTGGTATATTACAGTACCCCTCACGTACACAACGTCTAGCAATAGCAATGGTACAGCATACTGTAAAGTAGATTACAGCATGGCAACTGGAATTGGGGTGGGGGGGGTAGTTTTTTACGGTTACATTCCTTGAAACGTGAGCACTACGCCTGCTGGTCATTTGAATCCTAGTGTTGCCACTGGCTCATTTTAAACTGACACAAGGATTCTGTCCTAATTATAAATTATTTATATGCCATGCGTTTTCTCTTCTTCCACAAGTCTTGAGTCTACAAATTTCGTGTTAATCCTATGATTGTACACAAAGAGGACTCAAGAGTATTGTGGAATTGGCAATGGGTTTTTGGAAATGACTTTAGTTTACATTAGGTTATCTTAAAAAACACCTACAATATCCTAAATTAAGTTTTAGTTATGTTCTTATTCATGTGATATTAAAATATATAAAGAGGTTTTTCAAATTATCGTAAAGTATTGAATTTAAATAATGAAACACAGAATGAATTTTAAAAATTATGTAATTTGCTTATTAATAATACTTTTTTTAGTTTCATTGAGTAAAAGATTCTGTTTCCATAGAAAAAATTTTAAAGTCGTTAATTTCAGGTATATTTTTTCTTCGGAAAAGGATGAACATATGCTGCACTCATACTGTACAGTGAATTACATTTGTGAGGTATTTTAATTCAGGATCCATTAAGATGTTTATAATACATATTTTGATTATTTTACATAATAAATCGCGTTTTACCACCCACTTGGCCCCCTGCATCTTTATTTTCTTAAAAGGTTAGAGAAGAGAAGGGTACAATTTATAAAAAAACTGTAGCTGCATTTGTGTGGAGAAAGATTGAAAAATAACTTCTTATAAAAGAACCCAATCACCCGGTCAGGATTCGAACCCAGACTCCCAATTACTGGCAAACCAGGACCAAATGACATTGACATATTTGATCCCTTAAGCATCGTTGATGATAGCTGCAATTTAGATCACAGTCTAGAATGTATAATAACCATAGATACCCAACATTTCTAAAACCATCCAACTCTTGTGAAAAGTATGTACTATATTAATGATAAAACAAGCATATAGATAGATAGTAAATGTAAGGGCAGATATGTATAGTTTGTCATCTAAATGAGACACTATTCTCTATCCTATTTACATAACTAAAACAGTGTATATGAATTATTTCAATTCACAACCTATCACATTAAATTTTCAGCCTGGTGGTTACTGGGATGTCAATCCCAATATATTGGAGTTACAATTTGTCGCATTGATTAGGAGGTCTTCATGATTGATGAGGAGGTATTTCAGAATACTAATCTTGGCTTGGTGTATTAGCCTATATGTGATGAGTAAACTTAGGAATTTAACTTGAACAGTCCTATTCCATCTCTACGCTACTTCAAGTGCATTTTTGTTTAAGGTACCCTTCTAGTCGTTAACCCTTTGATCGAGCTATTTAGTGTCTCTTGGAATAAACATTCAAATTAAATCAATAACATTTATTTTGAGACCAAGGAATGTGCTTTTTTGGAATGTAACTACACTTTTTGCTTTGACTTAATGGGTTGGGAATTTCTTATAAGCTGTCTCACATGAGCTGTTTTTATCTATAATATAGTATTTATGACAGGTATAGTCGAATATATGTAAAGTTATATTAACACTATCAATCTGTATATGTTGTTGTTTATTAAATAATAATAGTTGTCAAGAGTCTACCAAATAATTTTAATACCTGAGTAAATATTTAACAAAGATAATTGCAGCAAAACCATTTTTATAAATGTTGTAGATATGGCCACCCCTCTTCAGGTATAGAATGTGTGGACATATATCACCAACATCAACTTCTAAGTAGATTGTAAGATATTTGTTCTAAAATGAGGTATTTGTTCAAGTTGGGCCGCTAGAGCACACCACTTTTTCACCCACGAGACGTGAGCCTATCTCAAGGTCAATGGGTCATAGGGCTCACATGGTCTCATTGCACTTGAATTCTTTGTTCTCAAGATTCACTCTCTCTTGTAGGAACTATGTTTTATGACATCATTCAAATAAACAAAATCTCCATACATCAAGAGTTGACTTATGGGTTCACTGCTTCTTATTTCCCGTAGACGCTATACGCATTTTATTTTATATAACAGTAGTATAACAGTTATACAATATATAACTTTTGGAATGGCGTCCCATACAATCAATTTACGTATTTTGGAGTACCACCAAGATATTGCTGAATATTTACTATTTCGGTATATTTTTAATTGTGACCAGTGGTATAAAAAAACAGACTGCGTGGCTGCATCGGATGTCTGAGATTTAATCAGTGTTGCCACCCTCCAACCACTGTTTAAATCTGTTTCCCTTTTAGCTGAACTTGGTTCAAATATATTTATAAGAGTTGATGCTGCGCTATCTTTTTACGACTTTAATTTGCTTGTTTTATTTGGATTATCAAGGTGTACCACAGCTTAGAGACCACTTGTATAAAGGATAAAACAAGATTTTGAGGAAATGCACAGATATTTATGTAGATCAATATTAGGAAACAAATTAAGAAACAGCATACTTTGCGCTCCGTGCTAAGATTGGAGCAATGTTATCTCCATCACTGGTAAACCATATTATAAGAGATGGTGACATTTTGTCCACGAGTTTAAAGATTTAAAAGAAACTTCAGAAATTGGCTAAGATGAAACCAGAAATTCTTTCTCAGAGGGAAGACGCACTACTGACTACCTATAGGTATCACAAGTATAATACTATGATTGTTATTTCCTTTATCAAACATTTACAATGTATTACATTATAATTTTCTAAATATTTTGTTATATATTTAATTAAGATATCCACTACCAATTTTGGTGAGCAAAGGAACTAAGCTGTCAGGTTCATCTGGAATGTTTTGTTGGTGATGTGGAGGACATGGTTCTGGATGAAACAAAGCGTTTTAATCAAAATAGTGTTCTACTATCTTTACATTTAAATTTGTTTATAATTTCTTTAAATTCTTCCTTCCTCATTCTTATTCCTTTTGTGTGAATGTGCGGACTGGCCGAACAGTTAGCATGGTACGGTGACAAATATGATTAGCAATAATAATTATAAAAATAGTCTCAATGCAAACAGTGTTTACAATGATAATAACTTATGAAAACTTAGAATATGCACCAAAAATACTAGTTAAAATTAATTATTGATAATGCATTCACACGTTAAAAATTTCAACATTGTAATAAAAAAGGTATAATATAAGATACAATTATCTATATCCAACTAGTTAGTAGTTAATATGATATAAATAGTAAATGCTACAATAATGTAGAATTAAATACAATCATCCGTTACCAAATAGTTAGTAATTGATATGATAACGATATAAAAAGCTACAATAATGCTATAGTGAAAATAATTTTAATACAAATATCAATACTATTATAATAATAACTATAATTTTAGTCACTATTAGTTCAAAAATCTTTACCTAAATAAGTACTGTACTTTCTCATTTGTTTATCAATTGTATGTATGTATGTATGTATGTATGTATGTATGTATGTATGTATGTATGTATGTATGTATGTATGTATGTATGTATGTGTGTATGTATGTATGTATGTATGTATGTATGTATGTATGTATGTATGTATGTATGTATGTATGTAATATGTATTTATGTAATATGTATGTATGTAATATATATGTATGTAATATATATGTATGTAATATGTATGTATGTAATATATATGTATGTATGCATTTATGTAGTTATGTATGTATGTGTATATGTATGTAATATGTATGTATTTATGTATGTATGTATTTAATATATATGTATGTATGTTTGTAATATGTATTTATGTAATATGTATGTAATATATATGTATGTAATATATATGTATGTAATATATATGTATATAATATGTATGTATGTAATATATATGTATGTATGCATTTATGTAGTAATGTATGTATGTTTATATGTATGTAATATGTATGTATTTATATATGTATGTATTTAATATATATGGATGTATATAATATGTATGTACGTATGTATGTGTGTATGTATGTAATATGTATGTATGTAATTATGTATATAGGTATGTATGTATGTATGTATGTATGTATGTATGTATGTATGTATGTATGTATGTATGTATGTATGTATGTATGTATGTA
>CABFWO010007905.1:0-21595 GCA_902155825.1 Timema genevievae | reverse complement strand
TTTATAGAACCGTGTTTTAATATCCGTTCGGGCTATACGCCTAGCTTACGTACTAAATTCTTTAATGTGCTAAGGATGAGAAGGGTAGAATTTATGGAAAGTATATTCCCACTTGCGTAGAGGGAGAGTGGGAAACCAGTTAGGAAAAACCAACCTCAGTACACCCGACCGAGATCTGAGCCTCGATCTCCCGTCATCGGCAGTCTAGTCTTTTGTGAGCGCGATGCCTTAGACTATGCAGCCACCGAAGTAGGCTTATAGCCACCGAAGTAGGCTTATAGCCACCGAAGTAGGCTTATGGCCACTTTGTGTGTGTGTGTGTGTGTGTACCTAAAACCACGTCCTCACTGAGTCGATATTGTAGATCGACCAAAAATGTTGATCGACGTGTCGATTGGTTTACCATCTAGTGTCGATAAATATCAAAGGTAGTTGAGCCGATTTTAGTAGTGAGGACTTGTTTCAGCTCTCAGCCGACATTTAACCATTGTAAAGTGGAGTTAAAAAAAAGTTGAATATAATTTTTAATTGTGTGGGATAACCAAAAGGTGCTTTCATTTACTAAACTTTATTAGTCCCACGCATATTTGGGTGACGTTAAAAGTAAAGATCACTAAGGCAGAACTAAAAAGGTATGATGCCTTGATGGCATGATTAAATGATTTGTTTTGAAATTTTGAAAATACACATCAGAAAATGATAGGAATCTCCGGTTGTAAAGAATCGTAAAGTCAAAACAGGACGCTCCTTCGTGAGAATTATTTGTATACACATGATGTCCATTTTACGTATCTTTGGTTCAATTATTTGCAAATTAATTTTCTAATTATATTTCGGACATCTCAAAAGATCTTTCTGAAACCTCACATCTGTGTTCAAGCTTCAAATCATCGACATCATCCTATTAAATCTTCTATCAAACCACTACTACTGTATCTACGTCTACTTTGAAAACTTACACGTGTCCAAAAATATTCTTTGACGTGGTAATTTTGATTTATTTCTTTAATCGACAATAGGGAATACGTTTGAACCAATAAGTACGTAATCCTCACCAAACATTTTCCTTTCGACTGGATAGTTTGTCTATTCAGTGGAGACTGGGGAAGCCAATCATCTTGTTGATCGACAAAACTATAAAGTGTAGCTAGAGTCAACAATTGGGACAAGCAACGATTACATGGGTGCTTAAAGGTGTATGGATTGTAACGGGGCAGTTTGATCATAAAATATCTATTGGTGTGAATCGATGGATAATAATGAGAGATCTCATTCTTTGATACATTAATAGACTCACTCAACAACTTAATCATTCATCAAAATTACGTTTAACATGTCTTATAAGCAAGATCCGGAAGTTGATACCCTCAAAATCCCAAAAAATATACTTAAAAATAGTGTATTGACGCTCTCAAAAAATAAAAAATAAAAAGCACTTATATACTAAGTTTTTATACCCTCAAAAATACATAATATGCTCTTAAAAATCAAATAATACATTTAAAATCCAATTGTCCTGGTCCGTTTAAGGAAATCGCTGTGGAATCCTGCAAAGGAAGAAATAGATAATACATGTATGGCCAATATACCTACTAGAAATTACTTAGTTACTAGTACTATTCTGTCATAAAACATTAGGCTATGCTCATTATTTCATGTCTGGCCGTATTAACAATTATACGAAAAAACGAATGATCCAAGTAAATGAAAATAATGAATTTGTGCATTAAAAAATTACTTTTGTGCTACGGTTTGGATGTAATGATTCTAAAAATGAAAGAAAAATCACGATAAAAGTAAAAACAACATAGAATGTCCCAAAAATTTTAAAAAGCCACAAAATGCACAAAATGGCATAAACTGTAAAATCTTTCAAATATGCACAGTGAAAGTTACGTTTTCAATATCAAGGTGTTATATTTATATACAAGCATTAATTGTAATTGACATCAGAGAAAAAAGATGTAATGTCATCATCTTCCGGGTCCTGCTTATAAGTGTCTCACCAATTTACAACGAGTTGACATTTTATAGTGACAGTGGTTTAAAAAATATATATTTTGCCTTCTAACATTTTTGGATATTATTTTATTTTAAAAATCTTAGTTTTCTCTAATGCCGCCAATAAGTTGTGTGTAGTAGGATTTTGGTTGGAAGAACCCTTTTTTTCTCAATAAAATCCAAATATATTTCTCACTCCAATCTATTTTAGGGCAAACTAAACAGATACCATAACGGCAATGTATCACTTTTTAAAAGATAAAAAAGTGACACATTTGAGACCTCCTCATGAATCGAACCCAGAACATTATTATTTTAAATAAATTATCTGGTGCATTACCAACTAAGCTCAGCCTTAATTTTATTTTTAGCACCAAGTCTTACTACCCATTCGGGTTATACGCTTATGTACTAGGGATGAAGAATGTAGAATTTAAAGGAAGTGTATGTGCGTGGAAGGAGACTGGAAACTCTACCCCATACACCCAACCAGGACTAAAACCCCGATCTCCCCGTCCTTAGCATTCCATTATATTGCGAGAGTGACGCTGTAGACTATGTGGCCAATGAAGCGAGTATATTTTTCTAAACTAGTACTTTTGATACTAAGGCTACTCACGAATTAATCTAAGAGTTAAGGCTTCGGAGGGTAACTTAGAATCAATGCACCCACATCAGATCAGAATGTAACCCCTCCCCGCCACTTACAATAAACCCAAATAGAATTTGACACCTCCACCTTCTCATCAATGAAAATTGCGATCATGTCGTCTTAGACCATGTGGCCACTGTCGCGGATGTTATACTGAACCTAATCTTCAAGCATGGACTGCTAATTTACTTAGAATACGTGAAAATCAGACATGTGTCCTTTTAGCAAGGATGTCTCTATAGACGTGAAAAATATATTCTTGGACGGGACGAGCAGAATTATCAAAGTTTTTTTTACCAAGATGAATTCGCTGGAACCCTGAGGACACATTCTACAGGTTTGTAGTTGTAAAGTATACTGCTCGAAGAAAGTAGAGCTATAATTTAGTTTTGGTTTTCTAAGCTAGAAATGTCACGTGATGCGTGTGTTACTCTACTCGCCGTGCCTCGCCTGTCACCCGGATAGTATTACAGTGGACGTCTGTCCGGAGAGAAGGCAGGTTGTCGGATCAGCCTGACAGTAAAAAACATTTAAGAATGCTATCCTTGATACACCGGACCGGAATTCTAAACCGATCTTCTAGACACCTGCAAAATAGACCGGGCTAGATTTACGTCTTAGCCCTCGTGTTCACTGTTACGGGTTACTTCATACTCTTCACTCGAACTTCCGGGGCGTATGCCAACGTTCCAAGACATTAGCGCATATTGCTAATAATTAAAAAAAATAATTGAACGACTGTTTTTGAAGTTTTTTTACCCGCCACAGTGGCATAGTTAGCTAACGCGCTAGTTTCTTGTTGCGCTAGACTGCCGAGGAGGTCGAGGTTCGAATTTAGTTCGGGTGAATTGAGGTGGTTTTTTCCTAAATGGTTTTCCACTCTCCCTCCACGCAAATGCGGATTCACTTCCTCTATATTCAACCTTCCTAATTTTTAACCCATTAGCGTAATTATTACTTAAGCGTATAACCCGAATGGGTTGTAAGACGCGGTGTTAAATACATTTTTTTCCCCCGAGTCTTACTACATGTTCAGGTTATAAACAAATATGATAATTACTCTAATGAGGTAGGTATGAGTAAGGAAGCCTTGTAGAGGTAATCTACCAGCATGTGCGAAGAAGAAGAGTGGGAAACCATTTTGGGGGGGGGACCTCAGTAAACGTGACCGGGACTCGAACCCCGATCTCCCCGTCATCAGTAGGCCAGTCCAACAAGAGGGTGTACACCTTAGACAGTTCGGACAAGTGGGAAGAATCATATTTCTTCTGAACTGCTTCGTCGGCCACATGGTTTAAGACGTTACTCTCTTGCTAGACTAGACTGCCGATGACAAGGAGATCGGAGTTCAAATCCAGGCCGGGTGTACTGAGGGTTGTTTTCCCCAAATGATTTTACACTCTACCTCCACACAAATTTGGGTACAATTCCTCTAAATTCAACCTCTCTCATCCCTAATCCATTAGCATAATTAGTACATATGTGTGTAACCTGAAGAGTTAATAAGATGCGGTGCTAAAAAAAAAAGAAAATAAGAAGAGGGGTTGAAATATCATATCCAAAGCGCACGAACGAAGATATGGATCAAAATGCACAGGGAAAAAACAAATGCATAACGTGGCAACACGGCAGACA
Source organism: Timema genevievae (assembly GCA_902155825.1). Classification (NCBI taxonomy): domain Eukaryota; kingdom Metazoa; phylum Arthropoda; class Insecta; order Phasmatodea; family Timematidae; genus Timema; species Timema genevievae. Next base: position 17,307 of record CABFWO010007905.1, on the reverse strand, counting down.
TACATTCAGCCCAAAGTCGGCCATTTTGAGCACTTCCTGTTATGTTAAGCAGCTCTAATTACTGGAGTACAAGCATGGCTATAATTTGGAAACAAGATCAAATGGGACACGTGCTAATATGAGCTTCTTTCTTAGTCTATCTGTCTCCTGTCCACCACTAAAGTGGGCCCCACATATTACGGTACATTATGTGTATGTATCAGGTCAGCTTCAAAGCGGCGACCCGCCACAGCTGACCAGTTCATCTACCCATCGCTCGCCGTGTGTCCCGACTAGAAATTATTACACCGGTACGGCGGAAACTTTCCCCAATCCTTATCTCAGCACGCACTCCACATTCAAGGACCACTCCTCTTGTTGGAGGGACGTCAGATCGCTTTATATTTACCGCGCGTTCAGAATTTACGTCCAGCCGGAGTCTGCATCAAAATGTACACTTCCTTTACCCTGAAAGGTATCAATATTATCTTCCTTGTTTCCACTATGGTGTAGTTTATATAAAAGGCCCATAGTGGAACCTGTCAAGGTAAGACTGTAGGCTTTCACCGTAAACAAAGTGTAACCTGGAAATCCCATCTTGGATTGTTCCACTATGGCGCTGCTTATAAAATAGGGTCATAGTATAATACTTCAAGGTAAGAATTATATATTTCAGGAGGATTGTAGTGTACACTTTTGGACATATTAAGCCAGAAATATCTCCACAAATAATCACTGTATTACTATGTATGCAACCCACACAGGCTGCCATGTGGTCTAAGGCGTTATACTCGCAATAGAAGAGAGTGCCAGTGACGGATATATCAAGGTTCGAACCTCAGCTGGGTGACCTAGAGGGTGGTATTGCAAATTTAATTTATCACTACACGATTTAGTGGCCGAATTGTCTAAGGCGTCACTCTCATGTTAGTCTGGCCTGCTTAAAACGGGAGATCAGGGTTCAAATCCCGGTTAAGTCTACTGAGGGTGGGTTTTTCTTAGTTGGCTTCCCACTCTACTTTCACGCAAATGCGGGTAGTTTACCTCTAACGTGCTTCCGTCCTCGTCCCTACTCCATTAGAGTAATAGTCATTTATATGCTATAACCTGAACAGGTAGTAACAAAATAGCTCAGTGGTAGAGAATTGACGCGCCAAGGTAAGAGTCCCGGGATCGATACCCTATGATATTTGACGCGGCTACTTTCGTAACCTTAAGATTATTTCCATCTTTTAAGCTATTAATTAAATTGTACAAGCATTAACTTACTACATGATTTAATTAAGTACTATCATGATTCTTTTCTTAAAGGATCTAAACACGTTTTTGGTGGAATGACAATGACTTAAGATGTGTGGTGAGACAAAATTCCTTTGAGGAATAATACGGGGAGTTCATTGATCGGTCCTTTAGTGACATTTTAATGAGTATGAGTACAAGTAGCCAACAGGAAATTGTCTTTGGAAAACCACAATAACATAGAAATCTCATTTCACACGGCCAAGACTGGGCCTTGTTTTTTTTTAGAGGTTCTAAAATAGAAAATAACGTAATTAAAAGGTTTAATGAGCTCATTAAAATCTTGAATTTCACCTCATCACTAATGAATTATTGTCTACGTTCTACGTTCATTACACTTGAATTTTTTTTATATAACTTATTTTGCCCCACCTCGTCCGGATTATACGCATTTAATAAACACTAATGTGGTAGATAATAGTTAAATAAAATTGGGAGTAAGTGTACCCGCATTTGTATGAAGGGAAAGAGTGTTAAACCGTCTAGGGGAAAAAAATACAATCAGTTAACCCGGCCAGGATTCAAATCCTGATCTCCCCATTACTGGTAAGCCAGACTATATGAGCTTGACATTCGCTTGTCCACAAATGCAGGTGAATTTACTTTATGTAACGTTATATTTGAAATTAAAATTATAAATGTGTGACTTATAGCTTACGTATTATATATATATATAAACAAATGTTCAATAAACACGCATTATTATTTAATATTTTATGTAGTTATATTGATTTCACAAATTTAGTAATTCTATAACTAAGTTATTAAAGAAAAAAAGAAAGAAAAAAGTGCTATAGGGTGTCTATGTGTTCTGTCTGTTAAATAGTTAAGTTAGTCTGTGAGACGAATGCTGATACGATTGATCATTTGGTACATAGAGTGCAAGATAAATAGCCATATTATTATTATTATTATTTTATTTATTTGATGTATTTAACCTGCACTTTCGGTACGGACTTGTTATATCAGCACACGAGAATTTCTATGAGCGAGAGCGAAAGGACATACAAATGTGGCCGGGAAAGGTCTTTTAACATACCTTCTAGGGTTCGTTTACATGCCACGATCGATATAGTACCCGACGGCTTTACTTCCCATCCGAAGGAAGTTGAGCTACGGATATTTTTTATCACTCAAGAAAAATCCGTCGATCCCGGCTGGGTTTCAACCCACGACCGTCGGGGTCTTCATGTGAGCTCTTTACCCCCTAGACCACCGAGGTCGACTTATTATTAATGATGATGATTTTAATACACTAGGTATATTTATAATGGCACACACTCGAAACGTCAAGAATGGCCCACTAATATAATGGCAAAGACCCACTTGTGAGCGAGTACCTCACATTCCGCTACTCTTCATACTATAATGATCGTAAGGTGAGTTTCACCTTTGTCCAAATTACAGACTTCTGACGTGTATGAAGCACCCGACATTAGAGACGCGTATCAAGATCAAAACCCACTTACTTTGCGCTCCGCAAATTACCGGCCCTCCCGCCAACATAATGACGGGTAAAAGATGTGTCCATTCATCAAATATGTATTTTAAAACTAGCCTTTATATCTAGGAAGAGGGGGAAGAGAACTAGCACTATAATGACTGGTTCTAGGAACGAGAATTCCTTTCACATGTGGACCGAGTTCCATTCATGATTTTATGTGTCTCGGGCACGGGATGACGGAGCTAACTGTCCTTGTTCGAGTCTAGGTGATGTCTATTTTTTTTATCACCACATCTTACTACCTGTTCAGGTTATACGCATATATGATAATTAATCTAATGGGGTAGGGATGAGGAAGGAAGCATTTTAGAGGTGATCTAGCCACATTTGCATGAAAGGAGGGTGGAAAACAATTTTTGGTAAAACTCACCCTCAGTGGGCCCGACCGGGATTAGAACCCAGATATCCCATCATTAGTAGGCAGTCTAACATACGACAACAACAACCTTATGCTTAAACGATTCGGCTACTAAAGTGGGCTCTCGGTGATATTATAAATAATGTAGGTTTGTATTTAGATATATTTTACCATTCAGTTACAATCATTCCTGGCAGTAGGTTTGGGTGTTTTGTGGTCATTTGTTCAAGGTTAAGTTAGCTTATAAATTAATTTACTAAGATAACTTCTATCATAAAAAATATCAGACTAAACATTATAGATGAATCAAATACTTTTTTTTTACTAGTACAACAAATATTAAGTAAACATTTGTTTAAAAGCAATTACTTGCTCTGCATTAGGCAATTAAATCCCTCCACTAATTTAATGCATGTTCGTTTTTAAGAAATTATACGAAATCTCAATCTTATCAGGTATTTAAAAAAATAATTCCATGCACGTTTTAATTTTTTTTGTGCGTCTATATTCTCACCACTATTTATATAATTTAGCTCTACTCAATTTGACTTTCTATAAACATTTGGCTTGCAATTACGTATTTATAATTTTAACGTTAAATCATTTCATTCTCTTCTTCAGTTTTAGTGTTTCAAACATATTTAAAGAGCTTTAATCTTAAACTTTTAAACATCACTTCAAAATTTCAAAAAAGAAAAAATGCTTAACACTTAGAAAGTAATTATTACAATTCAATAGGCAGCTCAACGTATTTACCTTAATCTTTCTTATGTTAGTAAAATATTATCTCTCCTTACCAAAACATATGTTTATAAAACATATATTAGTACATTTAAATATAGTATTATTTTAAAAAGTTAGTGCTACAACTCTACATACTTATTTGGGAGGACCTACAGTTTAACGTGAGATCCGAACCTAGGTGGAGGCCTGGCATTCCAAGTTGTGATTAATACACGTCTTGTCAGAGGTGAAGGAAGGGTTTGGCAATCATATAAATCTGTGCCGGGACCGAGGATTGAGCCCAGGACCCCCAGCACAGAAGTCAGACACCTTACCCCTAGACCACCAGGTCGCCCATAATATCACTTAGCACTGCGTCTTACTAACCGTTCGGGTTATACGCTTAAATACTAATTACACTACACGGGTTAGGAATTGGGAAGGTTGATTACAGAGGATGTGAACCCTCATTTACGTGGAGGGAGAGTGGAAAACCATCTAGGAAAAACCCTTCCCAGTTCACCCGAGCGAGATTCGAAGCTCTATCTCCACGTCTTCGGCAGTCTTGCTCAAAACGAAACTAGCGTGTTAGCTAACTACGCCACCGAGGCGGGTTATACAATAAAAAAACGATCATGCCTTTATACACTCACGGTGTAGGCTTATAGTTGTTAAATAAATATTATTTTTTTAAATATAAAATAATATTTTATATTATCTTTATTTGTTTCACAAAGTTTTGAAAGTTGCATCTAATGTATTTATAAATAGTCGTGGACTTCACATTTTTATTTTAACCATAAAAAATGTGAAATTCAGAAAGCTCCTGGCGCGTTGATAAGGAATTACTGCGTCATTTTATAGGAATGAACAAGGTCGTTATAGAACGCACCCATGTTGGACTAGTTCACACACACTAATAAGTGTGTGTGTCATGTTTAAACTCTCTCACGCACATACTTACTTTAAGTTTGATGTTCATTTGATTGATGGGTGAGTTCAGGTGAAAGCCAGAAAACACGTTTTGTTTTAATATATGTTACTTGTTGAAAAGTAAAAGTCTTTGGTCAACTTTTGAAAATACGATCAACTCCCCCCCACTTCTGAGACAAGTCATGCTTGCGACTTGGTCGTCGCGACAAAAACAAAGACTTGCTTAGCTTTGTTTAAATTAACGTGGATATATTACGCGACTACTGCCTAGCGACAAAAACTTGACCGGAAAATGGTAGGATTTCGAATCATCTCTCTAAATAACGGGGCTTGGCGCTCTGATCGTGGTCACTTTTTAAATTCGAAGTGAAGTCGAAGTCTAGGCCAAAGATAAGGACTTTTTTTTGTCACATAACACTTCTTTTGATTTTTAAACGAGTCATTAAAATGACTAGGTAAAGATAAAGATGTAGAGAAAAATACGAAAAACACATTATATTCTTCTATGAAGATATATTATTTAAATCTATCCAAGCTTACTTTATTGATGGATGTTATTTAATCACTAGTCAGTGTTGAAATTATTTTTAGTTGCTGTTCTAAAAATTATTATGTTTTGAAATATGTCATATTTAGTGAGATATTTCATGTTCGTTTATAATATATCGAGGTTTTCTTCTTCCTTTGAAAATGTTTTGAAGATGCGAAGGTTATTGTGGGTGTTAAAGTCAAAGTAAAGAAGGATCTGGCCTTCTACTTCGAAATTCAAAAGTTTCACACATCCCTAATGGCTTTAACCTTAAAGTTTACGTCTTATCACCCTTCCACATATTTAAGTTATTGGGGAAGGTAAATTTAGGGGAAAGATTCTAACATATGCATGGAGGGAGAGGGAAATCGTGTTTGGGGGAGGTAGGGAAACAACTGAATAAGCCTGTCTGGTATTCGAACCCCTACTTCCTCGACGGCATAAAACCTAGATGGACTCCTTTGCCCGCGTGAACATCTGTGCGTGTAGTGGATGACTCGTGCGTAGTAATGGTCACCAATAGAATGAAAACTATCGAATAATTCGATAGTTTAAGACATAATCGATAGTTTAAAAACCATTCTAATGAAAATAATTCAAATTCATTTGCGTTGGTGCTGATCGATAGTCAATAGACCTTCCTGCTTTGAGTGTTTTACTCGTCATATCTACATACAATATTCGTTTTACTCGTCATATCTACACACAATATTCGTTTTACTCGTCATATCTACACACAATATTCGTTTTACTCGTCATATTTACACACAATATTCGTTTTACTCGTCATATCCACACACAATATTCGTTTTACTCGTCATATCCACACACAATATTCGTTTTACTCGTCATATCCACACACAATATTTGTTTTACTCATCATATCCACACACAATATTCGTTTTACTCGTCATATCTACACACAATATCCGTTTCCTTAAGGCCCACTTTCGGGAAGCGGAACCGCAATCTTCCTTGTTGATCAATAATCGTCCTTACGAATTCGAATGTATTCCTTGCTATCCTTAGAGAACATTCATTGCTCTAAAGGTTATTATTATAAATCGGGCCTAAAATAAACTTGAATGATCAAATATCTTAATCTTTTTATGCAAAAATGTTTGTGTGTTTATCCAAATTGAATGGTAAAATCACTTTAGTAATCATAATTTTTCATAATTTTATGTGGCTACTTTTTAAAAGAAATTTTAATATTCGTATTATGGTTTTCAGACATCATGTATACCAAAGCGACAATACATCAAGGCTTTTGTATGATAGCAGTTAGAGCTCATAATACATGATTAATAATTTGGAATATTTTATTTCTACAGCAAGAGATATATTAATAACTTATTTAGTGTTTTCTTAGTTTTGTTTGCATTGTACGGTACAAGCAAGAGGTGATGAAACTGATAATTTATCTCTTTAATATGAAAGTGTATATTCTTGTCAGAGCCAACAAGCGACCTATTTTATGGCTCTAAGTTGACACATTAGAACTTTAATAGAAATGTGTTGACTTGAAGATGTGCAATTGCTATTAAAATTACAATAATTTTTACCTGAAGTCGAAAAGGTCACCCGCTCACCTCCTATTCAGACACATCACCAGAACCGCTGAGGCTATGGGGCCCATTTTTGGGTGGGAGGTACCCCTTGAGACCCTACCCGAAACCAATCCCCCCATACCCCCCTCTCTTCCCTGACGCAACTCTTGAACCGCTGGGGCTATGGGGCGAAATTATAGCAAATACTGTTGTCTATACTGTATTTTTCACAAAAATTTTGTAAATATGAATAATGCCTCATGTATATATTATATTTTTCCATTTTTAAATAAATTTTCTCTAAAACTAAAATCTATGTCTCTTTGTGTTTTATTAATTTTAAAAAAATATTTATTTTCTTTAGTTCATACAAAGTCTTTACTAAAGATTTTTTTTTCCTATTTTTAACCAAGTATTGCGTGATTTTCGCACGGTTTTGCTAGTTTACCTTATTGTTTTTGATTAGTCAACCAGATAGAACATTTAATTCGAATATAAAATAAAAAAACTGCTCTTGTTGACTATCGAATGACCCGCTTCGGTGGCCGCATGGTTTAACGCGCTACTCTAGAAGTAGACTAGACTACCGATGACGGGGAGATGGAGATTTGAATCTTGGTCAGGTGTACTGAGGGTGGTTTTTCCTAAATAGTTTTCCACCCTCTGCGCAAATGTGGGTACACTTCCTCTAAATATAAACTTCCTAATCCCTAAAAAACATTAGCGTAATAAGTAAATAAGTGAATCATCCAAACTGTTAGTATGACGCGGTAATAAAAAATAAAATATCGAATGGCCTACCATTCGTGCGCAAGCAATTTTGAAGATGCGTGACCTTAACCCGGGGCGCGTTACCATTCATTCGTCCAAGATTCCCTAACACCTGCGTCACGTCCTATCCAAGAAAGATGTTTGTGAATGGAGGGAGAGGACCGGTGCTATCTGGAATATTAACGCCAATAAAAGGAGAGCCGTGTCCAAGATGAAGGCCAAGGAAAGTGGTGACATTGGAGATACCCGCGAGACCTAGATAACTTTATAGTTCACTTTTGGTCAGGTGAGGTAGTTCGGACATGCGCATGCGTGAATTTACTATGAAGTAATTAGCAAGGAAAATAATTAATTGAGTGCGGTGTAGGGAAGAGATTCTTGTTTGTTTGATTGGCGTTTGGTAAAACCAGATACGGCACTCACTATAAGGTGTGTTTGTTACATTATCAATATGTGAACGGCAGAGGCTTATGGTGCCCAGGGCGACAAACTACACGATGGAAACATAGATTAGGGAAACGCGAGAGCAAGTCGAAAATGTCACAACGATGGCGATGAATAGCACGAACACACCAACGGAATTGAGATTTTTTTAAAAATTAATTTTATCCACAAAAATAGCGCCCGAAAATTTGTCACCCAGGGAACATGCCCTACCTCCCTCACCCTAGTTAACTCTGGACTGGGGGGTGGTATCGAGTCACGAACGAATTACGTTCCAAAGGGCTAACATTTTGCTGCCACCTGAGAACTAAAGAGCTAAAACTATAACTTTATTTTCTGTAAATCGAAAACCATTCAATTTTTCCATTACTTTGCCTTTCTCACTAAAATTGTTATCCATGTTTGCAGCGAGCTAAGGGCAGACCTAAATCAAATTGAGATAGAACTGTTGAAGGTAAGGTTTGTCAAAACGCAACTAGGGACCCCTCCCTCGGGTCGGTTTGGTGGTCGCAGGGCTCAACTCAGGATCCACCTTGCACTCCCAATGACACCATCGAAAATATCTGATCGCCCCGTAATGTTTGTGATAAAAAGTTTTTTATTGGATTTTTTTTATATTTACTAAAATATGGGTGGTAGAAATAAAGTGAAGGGATTTTTCTGTCTGTTTGAAACAAACAAAAGCATTTCCCGGGCTAACTACGCAATTCATTGGGTGGTTGCTTACAGAAACGTCAAGTACTTTTGATATTATCAAGTAAAATCACTAATAAAAACGCTCTAATTGCAAAAAAGAAATATTGATAAAAGCGTTCTTTTATCAAACAAAATCAATGAATGATACTTTCTTGTGGTAAGTAAAATAAGTGACAAATCTTTCTTTTATCGAACCATATCTTACAATCTTTTTTTTTAAATTCTACAAATCACATGTTTTTAAAACTTATATTTTTTATTTTCAGTGAATTCATTGTTTATGATAAATTATTTAATCCAAAGAAGCAGATACATTTATTTTCATAACATAAATTGAGAACTCAGAAATTTACTTTGTGTGGGGAGGGGATAGGAGGAGAGGGGGGACTCATAATGTAGCGAAGCTATCAACACTTTGCTTTCTTCCGATTTGTAATTCTAAAGGCCTTTTCGTTGTGTTCAACGGGTATACCTTTTAAATATCAAGTAGAACGCACCCGCCTCAGTGGTCGAGTGGTCCTAGGCCTTTCACCCATGGATCTACTCAAATAAGACTCAAAAGTGACGTCCTAAATTAACAACCAATAACTTACACGTTACTGCTAATGTATTTCCATGGTCTCCTAACCGGTTTACGACACGCCCGTGATTAGTCGCTGGAAACGCATCATGTTAGTCGCCGGGATACCTCAGTTACGAGCTCAATCATTATGAACGAAAAATGTATTGATCTTTGAATGTATTATTTATTGAAGATAACTTTCTCTCGACATTCTGTACAACGCTATATATTTTTCATCAGTTTGTTTCAGTTCCTCTGCCACGACGTATGGTCATCAATTTATATTCTTTTCATTATATAGAAAAATTCCAAATAGTCTTTGGTTACGTCTCCTATAATAATAATAATAATAATAATAATAATAATAATAATAATAATAATAATAATAATAATCATCTCTAATAATAAAATGAAGTGTTTGTGTGTTTATTTTTGTGCGATGCCCAGCCAAATCTATGACACGTAGAGATCTGAAATTTTCAACATAGGTGGACGGAAGGGGGTCCGAATGCACCTCGAAGCCGGATTTTAAAATTTTTAATTAGCTTTTTAATTAGGCTATTTTTAACACATTTTTGGTGGGTAACGGGCAACGCCGTGCGGGATTACTACTACTACTTACTACTACTACTACTACTACTACTACTACTACTACTACTACTACTACTACTACTACTACTACTACTACTAATAATAATAATAATAAACCAAATCCTCCTCGGCAATCGAGTCACTAGACATTATATTTATAAATATTAAATTTTCTATAAGCCCGAGGAAGGTGCTTGTAAGCTGGATAGTAAGAAACTTAATGAAATTCCGCCACTTTTGCGTAGCACCGTGTGCGAAACATAAGTAACAAGTTACTGACCAGTTTGTTACTTTGTTCCCTACCTAGTCCGATTGAAGTTGAGTATAGTTTCGCGGGCGAGAGGTTTTAGGCATCACTCTGATGTTGGACAGGGCTGTTGAAGACGGGGAGATCGGCGTTAGAATTCTGATCGGGTCTACTGTTTTTTTTCTCTTCTGAATGGCTTCCTACTCTTCTTCCAAGCAAATTCGGGTAGACTGCCTCTAAAATGCTTCCTTCCTCAACCCAAACCCTTTATAGTGATTACCATGCGTATAACCTAAACAGGTAGTAGTAGTAATAATAATGCTGCGCGTCATGGTTAGATCATTCGTAGCTTAGTTTGTGGAAAGATTAGCCAGTTGACCGGTGGACGCCCGAATGTACTAATCGTACATCCTTTCCGTGGAGGCTTTTTCCATGTCCTGATGAGATGAGGTGATGGTGATAGTGATTATGAGGGTGTGGAACCAGTGGAAACACTTAAACCCAACTTTCGCCTAACTAACCAAACCATTGAGGTAATTTCCCTTTCGGGAAAAATACCCAAAGTACCAGCTGGGAATTGAACCCGGGACCCCTAGGCTCGTAGCCAGGTGCACTTACCACTACACCACGGAGCCGGTTAAGAGGTAATAAGAAGACGTGCCGATACAAAAAAAAAGTATAGTACGTGATGCACACACACAAAAAATTATGATAAATATTAATCATGGCTACATAACCGGCATAATAGGAGCTTTCTCCGTGCTAATTGAAGGATGCAAGTGACAAGCCGAGTGTGGTCTTGCAAGGTGATGAGCTTTGACCTGACCACTATAAAGCAGTTGTCTTGAGAGCGGTGCAACCACACGACCTCTTACTGTGAAGGTTCCATTCATCTTGATCACTGCCGGTCAAAGGTGCGGTCATCGCCGCCACAGTCTTCTTACTCGTCATCGCTTTCTTTGAGAGCAATTACCTTGCTATGGTACGCGGAAATATCGCTTGGAGCGCTCACACACAATTCCTTGAACACGGGTAGACTGGGACACCGGGACCTATACCGATAGACTGCCACGGCGGCTAGATTTGATGATAGGTTATTTTGTATCTCAAATAGTTGCAGAGATGTGATCAAAGTTGGAAATTTTTGTTTATTTAAAGTACCTTCAAATATATTTTCAAGGAAAAATGAGAGTTGCCATTTTGTGTGTAGTATTATTATTAGCACCGTGTCTTACTACCCATTCGGGTTATACGCACTTACGCTAATGTGTAATGGTAGGGTGATTGTGAGATGAAATGGAGGACCTACAGTTTAACGTGAGATCCGAACCACGGTGGAGGCCTGGCATTCCACACATTAACAAGTTGTGATTACTACACGTCTTGTCAGACGTGAAGGAAGGGTCTGGCAATCAGATAAATCTGTACCGGGACCGAGGATTGAACCCCGGGCCCCCAGCACTGAGGTCAGACACCTCACCCCTGGACCGCCAGGTCACCTACAGAGTGTAGTATTAAACAGTACCAAGATATAAAATGTAATCGAAATAGTTTGAACGAATTTGAGGGAAATCGATTTTATCTTTTTTTGCTCTTCAGTAAACTACCCTTAGTTTTAGGGTTATATATATAATTCCAATAATTCCTCGGGAGAACCTTATGAAAACCCTATTCAACAAGTTTAAAGACAGAAAGACAGCATCGATAAAACCACTTTTTCTGTTTCAGGGGTCATGAAACCTTGACATTTATCAAAATCTCGAGCTCACTTTTTTTTTACGATCACAATATTTCTTTCTCCAAGGGGCCTAGATAAAGTAAAAAAAATCATCACACAAACACACGTGCTCTTTAATATGATATGGAAGGGAACACGAGTAAAGTAGGCCCAGTTGTGCAGTTTTTATTATAATTTTTTTAGAGCCAATAACTAAAATATTACTCAAGTAGATACGTTTAGTTCATTTTATACTCACGGTAATCTCAATATTTCTTGAAAACAACTTCGGTGACCGCATGGTCTAAGGTGCTACTCTCTCAATAGACTAGACTGTTGATGACGGAAAGATCGTGGTTCGATGCCAGTCGGGTGTATTTTCTTAAATGGTTTTCCACTCTCTCCCTACCCGAATGCAGGTATACTTTCTCTAAATCCAACCTTCCTCATCTCTAACCCACTAGCGTGACTAGTACATGAGTGCTAAGCGTATAACCCGAATGGGTAGTAAGATATGGTGCTAAAAAAACATACTTGAATACAATATGCCATAGGTATCCTAGAATTTGATAAGAACTTTTTATCCTCATTTAAAAAGTTTCTCATCAAAATACCACTATGATCATGACAAATATTCAAGAACTTAAGTTTTTAATTAATTTTGAAACATTAAATCCAAATTTTAAAATCCCTGCTTCTAGGTGTTCATGATTGTGCACAGGGGCTTCTAATTTTTAATTTTGTAGAACTCTGTGTGCGATTATTGTGCAACACTCGTGATAGACAGACAAACTCTCAATTTTATTTATTAATATAGATGTAGATTATAGAATATGTATGACTTTAATTATGCACCAATAGTTTTGAAGGTACAAAGTTAAGGCTAAACTATGTCTGGGGGTACACGAACACCGACACATATATACCATATACACAAGTGCTATCTGTGGAATGACAGATAACAAGCGAGTATATTATTTTATTATTTATTATAGTGAGTTTTTTAAAGTAGTAAAAATCTAAGCAAAGACATAACAAATTGAAATAAATACTTTCACACTATCACAACACACAAATTCAAATATTATAGAATTTAAAAATATAAAGTCTGCATTAGTAGACTGTAGAATATATTATTACAGATAAAATATTATCATGCATACAATAAGAAAATAATCTATAGTATCTTTCGCCTTAATTTCTGCTGATCGAACTGGTCGATGATGCCAGAAAAATCCCTTTTATCCAATAAGTGACCTTCAATTAAGACGGTTGTCAATGAATAAAGGCGATACTCTGTCATATTGGTACGCAGATACAGCAAACCACAACAATCACACATACGATGAAGCCATAAAATTATTTTAACTGGCTAAAAAAGATATGTATTTTTTTTTCGTCATTTAAAATTTGTCGCCGTATGCAAGTGCCTACTAGGCCTATGCGTAAATCCACCCCTGGGTGTATTTAAGGTGGTTTTTACAATATATTTTCTTTAAATGCTACTCATCCTTACTACATCAGAGTAATCAATATACACTAAACTCGTTTAAATCAAACGGATAGTGAGACGCGACAAAAAAACCCAACAAAAAAAAACTGCCGAAATCCACAGCTGCAGATCACATGCCTTGTCGAACGATACGTTAATACGTTATACGTGAATACGTTAAAGAAAGTATAATAAATTTGTCTAACTGTCCGATTAGGTTCTTCCTATGAAAATTAAGGCCGTACATAGTTTTGGAGTTGAAAAATAAAATAAAAGAAAGTGATTTGGAGGTACAGACACAAGATAATCAAACGCCACGGAAGGGCTTTGTGTTAGTTAAATTAAACAAACTATCGATTTGTTGACGAAAGTTTTTATGTCGTGATGACGTGTGAATAATTTGAATTTGAGTGAGATCGTGATAAGGAAAAGAAGGGAAAGGAGAGAGAGAAAAAAAAGAGAGACATTAAAAGAGAAAATATTTGACAGCCCCCAGTCAAGGGAGTGAACAAACAGGTGCTGAGCGAAGAAAACAAGTCCGATATTATACAAGGTGGGTCAAAATATCCATTCAATATCACACACACGTCACCTTGTGCGCGGAAAAAATAAGTTGTTAACTAAACCAATTTGAATTTTAGTTTAACCTACTCGTAACTTTAGTACACTTATATTAAACTATTATATAGTAGGATTTTTGTAGGAATAGTCTTAAAAATTATATATGTATGTATTTAACAATGTTGACATTTTACTATAATGTTAGTGTTTTTTTAAGATATTGATATTATCTATAAAAAATGACAGCTGCAGATCAAATGACTTGACGTATTAATACATGAAAGTAGATCTAGAAACTTTTCTAGCTGTCAGATAAGACATGCTTTGAGCTTTTATTATTTGTATTTGAGATCTTATAAATTAAAAGGAGGAAGGGAAAAGCGGTGGGAATTGACCTCTTGTCCTTCATGCCTCCGGGCGCAACACGGATGATAACTGGTGTGTTAAAATAAGCTAATAAAAAAATAAAAAAAATTCATTAAGGTATGAATGTAGGAAACCGTGAGTTAAGGGCAGTGTTTTTTCAGTTTTTCTAGCAAAACTTTAAATAAAATAAAATATTTCTCCAGTAGAAACATAGATTTTAATTTTATTCACACGGTGATATCAACAGTTGTTGAATATCTGTCAAGAGATCCTGGAATTTAATGGCAACTTTTTATCTTTATTTAAATAGTTTTTTTATCTAATGCCGCTACGCTCATGACAGATATTCAGGAACTGTTGATATCACCATGCGAAGAAAATTAAAATATATGTTTCTAATCGAGCAACATTTTATTTATTTTGGTAAAAAAAAATTGTTTTGCTATAAAAATTGTGAAAACACTGACATTTTCTCGTGTCCTCTACATCCCTACCTTAACTCAGATCCATGTCCAGTTCGTCTACAAGCAACGTCGAAAAGAAAGTTCTGGTTGACCACCGGAGTTGACCTCCTAATACGAGCCCGTATTGGATGTTGATTTCTTGAAGTCTGGTGAAGATATTCGGCTGTCGCTGTCATGACGTTAAAACTACCGCTCAGACGTGAAATATAGTGCGTATAATAAATAATAACATGAATGCTCATGGTGTATATGAAAAAAAAAAGTTCTAGAAAGTTTAGGGAGAAAATCATGCATAGCCGAGGGAGAAACAAAGAGAACGAAACTGCGTGGCTAGTTTGTGTCATTTCCTGTATAATCTTTCAACATCTTCACTTTCAGTCTTCATCACGTTCCTTCCTCGTAGCAGAGTGACTGGGGAGGTTAAATGTATCTGAAGGAGACCTTGAGGAAGTCCTAGACACTAATAACCTATTCATCGACGAATCTTTAAACTATACTATTACTACTACTACTACTACTACTACTACTACTGCTACTGCTGTTACTACTACTACTGCTGTTACTACTACTACTACTACTGCTACTACTACTACTGCTACTACTACTACTACTACTACTACTGCTGTTACTACTACTACTGCTACTGCTGTTACTACTACTACTACTACTGCTACTACTACTACTACTACTACTACTACTACTACTACTACTACTACTACAAACGATGATGACCCGCTTCGGTGGCTGCATGATCTAACGTGCTACTCTCGTGTTAGACTAGACTGCCGAAGACAGGAAGATCGGGGTTCGGTTCCGGTGGTTGCACTGAGGATATTTTTTCCTAAAAGTTTTATATTCTCTCTCCATGCAAATGTGGGTGCACTTGCTCTAAATTAATCCTTTCTAATCCCCGACACATTAGTGTAATAATTAGTACATAGGCGTACTACCCGATCGGGAATTAAGACTAGGTGCTAAAAATAACAATAAAAAAATATCTATAAAATAACCTGTTTGGAGGTGATAAAATAGTGAACTATGTGGGTTAAAACATCTTGAAGGGTAGGGTGCTAGGATTGGGTGTGTATTTTTCTTATTTTGTGAAGCGTGTCTTACTACCCGTCCTGGCTATCTGCATATTTACACCAATGAGGTATGGATGAAGGAAGTGTAATTCAGAAGTAAGCCCGCATTTTCGTGGAGGGAGACTGTGGAACAGCTGGGGATAACCACCTTTAGTATACTCGACCGGGATTAGAATACCGATCTCCTAGTCATCAGCAACCCAGTCCAATGCGATAATGACGCCATTCGACCCTTCTTAAGTGTGCAGTGCTAGCCGTAAATTAGTTAGTGCTAGTTAGTAGGTCATATTATATAATATGTCTGTTTGTAAAGCGCACGTTAAATATTTATTGTGAAGTTAAATAATCAACTATGATTATCCTGAATAGTAATAATATCAGTGAACGCCTATTGAACACGCCACTTAACGCTACTTTGAACGAGAAGTCTAAGGTTCTGGTTCACAACCTTTGCACGAAGATTAAACTCTTAAGTCAGTGGCAGGAATAGAACCCGGATCCAATGGTATGACGTGGCGTGGCTTGATGCCATAGAAATCAGAGCTTATTTAGACTGTACCTGTGGATTTTTATCATCACTCGGTTGAACACTCGTTGGTCAGGTATTAACAGAAATATACTCCCCTGTGAGGTATGTATGATTGGTCAAATGGGGACAGAGTGAAGGAGGAAACATATCACAGTCCATGCTCTGATTATCTTAGCAACACTCCACGATACACCGCTGCCCGGGCAGAATCATAACCAACTCTCGGAGATTTGAAGAGTAGCCTTAACAGACAATGGACGAGCTGTTAATATTCCACTCTTCCCGGCATTTCATTGACTCCACTAATTAAAGCTGCGTTAGAAATCCAATTAAGATCCACCGAATGGCTGGACTGCAAGAGGAATGTACTGGTGGTCTCGTTGGTCAGTTAAAATCCTTTCCAAGTGTGGTCAATGCCTCATTGATGGCCTTCGAGAGAAAGTTAACTTTAGTTGGCACAGTGGTTTGGGCTCGAAGGCAGTTGGGGGATCCCTCCCCTGTCCGCCCTCTACCATAAACAAAAATTTGAGTGAAAGCACCCTGTCATCAGTATCTTGTCGTGGAGTGTTGCCAGGGTACGCAGAGCTTGTTAAAGTTTTACCGGCGATATAATATCACCTAGATCCTATTTGACCATTTCTACATAGGCTTTGCTCTACATACAAACCAGTTTTCATGGGAAGCGCCTTATTTGACAACTAGAGAATTTACTAGATATATTCTCACGTATTTAAACATCAAGGGCCAGTTTCACAGTCAAATTTAGCATGCCTAAAGTGCGAGTCGATACTAAGGGCCAGTTTCATAGTAAAATTTAGCATGCCTAAAGTGCGAGTCGATACTAAGGGCCAGTTTCATAGTCAGATTTAGTACGCCTCAAGTGCGGCGCTATACTAAATACAAGACG
>CABFWO010007904.1:11234-21612 GCA_902155825.1 Timema genevievae | reverse complement strand
CGACTACGGCCTTGTACTATGCTATCAGAAATAAAAAAAATGCCGTATCTTACCTCGTCATGGTTTTACGTGCCCTATTTGACATCCATAAATTAATTCGGTGTACCCCTTGGTAACTAGGGATTCCAAATGGTGTCGCGACCCCAGGAATGCACACCATCGAAGTAACTTTGAATACAACTTGTTTCAAAATAGATTATTGCTTCCATCCGTGGACCATTAACAAAACACTGCCCTCTTGGCTATCTATTCCTAGATTGGTTTGAAAGCAAAGGCTGAATTTTTTTTATAAAAATAGAACATGATCCTATAGATGTGTAGAGTTATAATGAATACACCCGCTTCGGAGGTCTTGGGGGTAAAGTGCTCGCCCCAGAACCCGATGTTCGTGGGTTCAAACCCAGCCGAGGTCAAGGGATTTTTTCTTGAGCGATAACATTGCGTAGCACAACTTGCTTTGGATAGTAGGTAAGTCGATTGTATCATGTAAAATAACCCTGGAATATTGTGAAGATAACTTTTGCACTCGCTCAGAGAAATTCTCGTGTGCTGATATAATCAGTCGGTTCAGAAAGTGCACGTTAAATACCTCGAATAAATTAAATAAAAAAATACGTTCAGGGAGATTATTGTTAAAATCCCAATTGGGTGTACCGAAGGAGTTTTTTTCCCAATATAGATTTCCAATCTTCCTCTACGCAAATGCAGGTACACTGCATATAAATTTAACCTACCTCATACCTAAAACATATTAGAGTAATTATTATATATGCGTACAAACCGAACGGATAGTAAGACGCGGTGCTAAAAAAAGATATATTGATCGGGTTAAGACTCGGTATTTGGGCTGATCATAAAGCTCCCCCGAGGGGTTCTTGAAATTAGACATCCAACCCTAAAAGTAGGGCTAGTTTACTTAAGGATTAAAAAAAAGTAAATATTGGTTTTCTAGAAAAAGCTTCAAATAATTTTATATTAAAACTCGTATCCAAGCCACTGTTTAAGATTACAAACAAAATGGGAGCTCTCATATTCGTGGGAAGATAACTTAGAAGATACTTCACTTAGGCGGTTATCTCCAAATTTTCCATCATATCTCTGCAACTCTTTGAGATAGGAAATAACTTCTCATTTAAATGTTGTAGTAGGTACTATATATAAAATAAATTTTTAATCCAAAAAATATATTTTTATAAAACCAATACTTTCCAATCTATTGGAATAGTGGGGGGTCCCACTGAGTGTTGTAGAGTATACTACCAGCAACACACGACTGTAAGAAGAGTTGCCAAGCAAAGTAAGATAGGTCTTTCTTGTAACTCCTGTAAGTTGTAGAGTATACTACCAACACCACACGACTGTAAGAAGAGTTGCCAAGCAAGTAAGATAGGTCTTTCTTGTAACCCCTGTAAGTTGTAGAGTATATTACCAGCAACACACGATTGTAAGAAGAGTTGCCAAGCTAGTAAGATAGGTCTTTCTTGTAACCCCTGTAAGTTGAAGAGTATACTACCAGCAACACACAACTGTAAGAAGAGTTGCCAAGCAAATTAAGATGTGTCTTCCTTGTAACCCCTGTAAGTAGGAGAATAGACTACCAACAACACGCGACTGTAAGAAGAGTTGCCAAGCAAAGTAGGATGTCTTCCTTGTAACCCCTGTAAGTTGGAGAGTATACTACCAGCAATACACGACTGTAAGAATAGTTGCCAAGCAAAGTAAGATGTGTCTTTCTTGTTACCCCTGTAAGTTGTAGAGTAGACTACCAGCAACACATGGTTGTAAGAAGAGTTGCCAAGCAAAGTAAGATGTGTCTTCCTTGTAACCCCTGTAAGTTGGAGAGTATACTACCAACAACACACGACTGTAATAAGAGTTGCCAGACAAAAACAATGGTACTTTATCATTGAATTTTATAGACCAGAATGAGGTCATTAGGACCTTAAAACGACATTAAAAACTTGGTAAAAATCCCCAGAAGGGATAGTAATAATAAATAATCCATATGTGGAGCAAGCAGATGAAAGCACCAAAATAAAATATAATTTTTCACTGATATCAACATTTAAACTACTTTTTTTGTCTACATTTAAAATATTTTCACTTAAACTAAAATGGTACATTTTGTTAAGATTCGAAACTTTGAGATTTGAAAGAAAATTAAATATATGAATTCGAGAAATATAGGATTCAACTAATTTGTAAAATATGTTATATTGTTACACACGTCTGAAATATACAAAAAAATAAACTTTTATAGTTGTAGATTATTTTTTATTTCATACAATATTTTAAACAATTTTAAAAATATATGTTCGAATAAAATTTTAAACAATCAATCACTTATTAAATATTCACCATAAGTACATCAACTTGTAATTTAATGAGCCAGTTTGTGGAAATATTTAAGTACACACACAGACATAAAAAGTTGCCGGTACATGGAGATGAATACAACTTATTTATTCGAAAGGTTTCATCAACGTCACAAATTTTAAAACAATTTTAAAAAGTACACTCAGTCACTAAAAAAAATAGACCTAGGTCCATAAGATTTAAAGTTCGTGGCGTCAAAACACAAATTTTAAAACCATGTTTTTTTTTAATTGAGCTATTTTAACTAAGAGTTTTGGGTGATTGGCTTTAGGGACAACATTTAAGATTTGTTCCTTATGAGCTTTACCTTATGCTCGTACTTTCACAATGTTGGGAGACTGTACAGGGTTATTACAACTAAAAGGTTACAGCGGAAAAAAGGAGAAAAGGCCGATTTTAATTCAAATTTATCTAGTGCTGCCACCTGTCAGACAATCACGAGACCTTTCTAATGTAATTTAAATTATGGTTAAAAGAGGTCTCTGTCATATTTACATTGAGTTAGTGCTGCCATCTGTTAGACAATCATGAAACCTTTCTAATGTAATTTAAATTATGGTTAAAAGAGGTCTCTGTCATACTTAAATGGAGTTAGTGCTGCCATCTGTTAGACAATCATGAGATCTTTCTAATGTAATTTAAATTATGGTTAAAAGAGGTCTCTGTCATATTTACATTGAGTTAGTGCTGCAATCTGTTAGACAATCATGTGATCTTTCTAATGTACTTTAGATTATGGCTAAAAGAGGCCTCTGTCATATTTAAATTAATTAAAAATAGTGTTTCCAGGATTCCTTATGAGGTTTGAGATATAAAAGGTATATTGTGTGTAATGTAGCGTTCCTCTTATTTCCCTTGTACCTTTCATCCATCAAATTTTATCTATCTGAAAAGAATGATATAAATAATAACAATGAAGGTTGGGGTATGGGGGGAGGGAATTGCAAGATTTGGTTTGGTGGTTTATTCCATTTTGTTCATATTTTGAAATAAAACTCCTTTTAG
The DNA here is from genome assembly GCA_902155825.1 of Timema genevievae. Taxonomy (NCBI): domain Eukaryota; kingdom Metazoa; phylum Arthropoda; class Insecta; order Phasmatodea; family Timematidae; genus Timema; species Timema genevievae. Next base: position 18,231 of record CABFWO010007904.1, on the reverse strand, counting down.
AACTGCTTCTAGATTCAACATATTTTAAAATAATTATCCTACCCATGTACCTTACATAATATTTTGGTAACAATGACTAGATAGTTATTATATTGAACACAATGATAAATACTTATACGACCTGACACATGTCATTGAGAATGACACATCTTTACACATATAATCTTCAGTTTCACACAATAAACGTACACAGATTCTTCATTAGAAATTTCTAAAATGTTTTTTTTACCACGAGCCTTAAGTTTGTTAAAAATAAAACTGATATTCTTCCTTCCTTTTTTTTTATATAATCTTGGTAGAAGTGTGTTTGTCATTTCCTGTTTAAAAATAAGAACACGTTTAGGGTTAGTTAAATATAGATGTAGAGCTATTTAATCAGAAATGTTGACCATCTAAAATACGGAAAGGTACAGTTTTTTTTAAATACTATCATAAATATATATGGTAATACAAATATAATGAGTGATGGAATCATCAAAAGCCTTTTCGAAGTCATAAAAACAAAATTAAGAACACAAATTTAATGAGTGATGGAAATACCAAAAGCCTTTTTGTAGTTTTTGAGGTCAAAAAAACAAAATTATTTAATACAAATTTAATGAGTGATGGAAATATCAAAAACTTTTTAAAGTTAAAAAACAAAAATTAATTAATAGTACAAATTTAAGGAGAGGTGGAATCGTCAAAAGCTTTTATGAAGTCAAAAAACAGAAATTAAATATATAATATGACGTATCAAAACAACTTGTTGGATAAATCAATTCAATTAAAATATTGTTGAATGAAATTTAAGGCCGAGTTCTTGTCCTATGGTAAAAGTTTAGTATTTTTGTTTATTAATCTTTTATCACAACATTTATTATTCATAAAAATAAACTATTCTAATTATTTATTGATATTTACATAGTTTTAAACTCTACAGATTGTTGCAAAATTGTATTGCTAAAAGAAGCACAGAGTTTTGACAAAACTTATTTTTTACAATATAATATATAGAAAGTATTGTAATCGTGAACATTTTCTACTAGGATGTATTAACTTTTCATGTGACCCCAAATTTAAAATGCAGATGTTACGATTTTTTTTTATATATCTGAGGCTGCAGCCAGAATAGTTTGACAAATTTCATTCAAACCTTATATTTAGATATTGTATAGTCATACCTAGAAGTGAAATAGAGAGTTTGATTTTAAACCTCAAATTAGGGGTAGTTTACTGATGAATTACTTTTGAAAATTCAAAATTTTCCCATGAAAATGAGATTGAGGGTACTTTACATAAACGGAAATTTCCAAATTTTGTTAATATCTCTGTAACTATTTAAGATACGAAATAACCTATCTTTATAAAGTTGTAGTACGATTAAAAATAAAAAACTTATATATCAAAGATATTTTTATAAAACCAATAGTTTTTGAGCTATAAGCAAATATATATACTTTTTACACAAATCTTTGAAATATGAAACTTATTGTTATGCTCTTTGGTGGACAAAGATGTTACTATTTTCTCACTGTTTCTGTAATAGTGTATATTATTTTATTTAAGTTATTTTTTTAGTGTTTTTTAAACAATGTATATTATTCCGTTTCACAAATCTTAAAAAAGTCTATAGTAAATTTATTTATTTTAAGATGGAAGAGAGGAAAAGTATGTGCGATACATTGTGCAATTTTATTTTAAATAATATGGGCTAGGGAGTCGAACACTGGATCCTAAAAAGGGGTGGGCAGGCTTCCGAATAAGATAGAGGCATTTAATTTTAATGCAGACATTTCTTAACTATGATCTATTTGAAATTTCAAAAACATATCTGAGAATTTATATTTTGAAAATTCTAGAGTAGTGTGTATGTGTGTGTTTCGCAACCCATTCATTAACCACAGCTTAAACCCGTCCGAGCTATTCACATTTACAGCGTGTTCGAAAATTCATAGCCCAAACTGTGTATATAACTGGTTTGAACCAAAAGTAATGCAAAACCCCTGTCACAACCAGAAAACTAGGTCAATACCGTTAAATTCTGTTCAAAGTTCCAGCATACAGTGCCGGGAGAGCAAAGCTGTTCGAGCATGCGTGTACAACAGGTTAAATAGGAGATAGGCGCGCGGCGTGGCACTGCACATGTGATAATGGCAAGCACTTTCTGTGATGTAGAGCCATTAATGATGACCCTCAGAACATATTCGCATTTCTAGATTGACCGGTGTGTTGTTTACTATTGATTGTGGTAGGTTCTGCTGCCGCGCTCCAAGATGTCGTGGGGCGTAGTGCCGCGCGCCCAATTCCTATGCAACCTGTTGTACACGCATGCTTGCACAGATTTACTCTCCCGGCGCTGTACGCCGAAACGTTGAACACAATTTAATGGTATTAGCTTAGTTTTCCAATGTATAGGGATTTTATATTACTTTTGATTCAAACAAACTGTATGTGTATTTTGGACTATGAGTTTCCGAACACACTGAATACTAGAACTTAGAGAGTAGGGATTGGAAAGGTAGAAATCCAAAAGAAATGTACAAGCATCCGTTAGGTGTAAGAATGAAGTAAACCATTTAGGAGGGAAATAAATCTAGAGTAGACCCAGCTGGAATTCGACCGTAAGATCTTTCCGTCATCGGCAAACCCAGACAAGACAAATTCTGACCCTATTGCCACCCTGCCCCACCTCTGTGGGTGAGTAGAATTAAATTGATGAAGACTTGGCGGCTTTAATGAATTTACTACTGTAATCACTTGTTACCTGCTTCGGTGGCCACATTGACTAAGGCGTAACTCTCGAAAATAGCCTGGACTACCGATGACCAGGCGGGTTTATTGAGTGTGTTTAAAAAAATAATACAAATGGGTTTCCACGCAAATGCGGATACTTTTCCTCTAAAATTGAGCCTTACTCATCTCTAACACAATAGCGTAATTAGTACATTGGCTTATAAACCGAACGGGTAGTGCAAAATAGAAATTACTTGAGAGAAGGAAAGCTCACCTTTCGATCGACCACATCACACCGGGGTTTCCCTTCCGGGCGCGTCTTCCCCTGGGAACGCGATAAGAGGGGCGTCGGCGTTATCGTCGCAGAAATCTTCATCATCCCCTTCCCTCCCTCCTGAAGCCGTCCCTAAATCTAGTGTCAGGCTGACTCTACCCGGACTGACGGGGGCGGACCTGGAAGACCTCAGGACGTCGTCGTCGTAAGAAATGACCTTCAGATGATCCCCGCCGTCGGAGAACAGCGTCGGTTCGCTTTTGTTCCATTCCTCGCTGAACCCGGACGATGGGAGCATCTCTTGACACCTGGCGTCGTCGACGGTGGACGAGGCCGCTTCCGACTAGGTCCTCTATGCAAGGACAAGAAGAGCTGTTTTTTCTGATACCGCGGTGACCCTCAGGGAGCGGGCAGACGTCCAACTGCCCGCTGGAAGACGTTTTCCTGTTGGGACTACCGTCCACGATAACCTCCAGTAGAGGGTCCCTGCTGCACCTCTGGTACTGGTGCAGCTCCAACAGGTCCCCGCTGGCGAACCGGAGCTTCTTCGGGGACTCAAGGCTGGAGCACCTCGCCAGAGGGCTTCTGGAGTTCCCGAAAGGGTTACCGCCCCCATTGTTCTTGTTCTTGAGGGAGCTCCTGGGTGCGCCGCAGAGGTAACCGTTGGTTCCAGGCTGATGGTTACGGGCGCCCTTACCACCAGCAGCTTCAGCCCTCCTCAGGGCCCTTTCCACGGACCTCCTGGATCTCTTATCGGGCTCCTCACCGATCAGCCAGAAGGTGAGCTTGTCACCCTTCCCTTTCATCTGGACCATGCCCCTCTCAACGAGTCTGTAACCCCCCAGACGGTCTAGGAGGTGCTTGCACTCCAAACTGCAGTGGATTTTCAGAGCTGTAACACCAACACCTTTTATCACTCTCTGGTCATCTTCCTCATCATAGACTGAACATATACCTGATCATAGCCTGATCATCTTTCTTGTGATAAACCGAACATATACCTCATCATATCTTGGTCATATTCCTTATCATAGACTGAACGTATATGTCATCATAGCTGGTCATTTTCCTCATTATAGACAGAACATATATCTCATTATAGCCTACTCATTTCTCTCACAATAGAGAACATGTACCTCATCATAGTCTGCTAAATTCTCTCACCATAGAGAACATATACCTCATCATAGTTTGGTCATCTTCCGCAAAACAGTATGGCCATCTATCAGATCTTGGTCTTCCTGAGTATCTAACCCTAATCTGCATAAATATGTCGTCATTATCTGGTTATCTTCCCGATTATAGTCTGGCCATTACTCGCATTATTGTTTGTTTAATTAGCTATTTTCATGGTGGAATGTTAACATTATATTTACTTTATTTTATTGTTGAGGGGATGATATTGGAAATGAAAATGGATGGTTATGAAAAAATATTTTAGCATTAAAAAAAATAAAGAATCATAAAATGGAAACTACCAGTTGTATTTGAGGGCCTTTCTTTATTATATTATTTTATCCAAATCTATGTTTACCTGCCCCACTCGACTCCATCCTGCTGGAAGTGTTGACTGTGTCCCCGAACAAGCAGTACCTGGGCATCTTGTGGCCAACAACCCCAGCGCACACTGGACCTGGGTAAAACAATATCTGTCATGGGAATTTATGTGGTCGAGAGTATTAAGATGCTAGTCAAGTCTTCAGGGGATTACTGTTGTAATACCGGCCGACTGGGGACTTGAAGTGGAGACCAGGTCCACAATATTCTAGAATAAGGAGGTCCTAAGACTAAAAAAAAAAGCATCACAGGAGGGTTTTCACGTGTAGTCAAATGGAAAGTAGAAGATAGACAAGTCTTCCGCCCCCCAACAGAACTAATGAACTGACCTGAATGGATGCCGATACGCAGGAGAAGGTTATCCGTTGGTCTGTGCCTCACCCGGAAAATCTTGACTGCCTCCAGGAGATGCAGCGACATCGTTGCTATCTCGCCGGCGTGCTGGAATCCGTTTCGGACCGGAAGTCCACTGACCTGCGCACATCCATCACATATTCGGCGCAATATTTATGAGTAACGATTTGTATAAAAACGAAAAACCATCCAATCCATCGTCTTCGCTTGTACAAGTAACGGGATTAGCGGTAAAGCTCAACATAAGTTTGAAGGCTTATGATTTATGTGCAAATCTACAGATCAACTCCTTCCTCTACTATCTCATGTACCCCAACATCCTTATTACATGCACATACCATCTCAGTCTTGCTTCCTCTACTATCTCATGTACCCCAACATCCTTATTACATGCCCTATACCATCTCAGTCTTGCTTCCTCTACTATCTCATGTACTCCAACATCCTCATTACATGCCCATACCATCTCATCCTAGCTTCCTCCACTATCTCATGTACTGTCTGCCTCCTAGCTCTTGCCCGGATAGCTTAATTCCTAATCCTGTTTCTCTTTCTGACAGCAAGCCTCCCTATTCCTTGTCTCACTTACATCAAATATCCATGTTTCTGCTGCGTATGGAACTATAGGTACAAATTACGCCTTATTTATTACTTTCTTACACCTCAAGGGCACTTCTCCTTTCAACATCAGGTTTCTTACGGACCCGTATAACACCTCTCTCAACTGCCTCTTCTAATCAGATCTTCTCTGATACTGCCCCTTGCCATAAGCCTGCTCCCAAGACTACTTTCAAATCTAAGTAAATGCCTATAATTAAGATTAAATATACATGAGGAGGTTAGTTGATAGAATATTTACTGGAATCCGCCAATGGAGGTAGAGTGTAAAGCCGCCGTGCGTTTAACACCGACCTGAGGTTATCGACACGGGTTGTCAAAGGGCGACTTACCACCATGTAGGCGTCTCCGATAGTCTCGACTTTGTAGACGTCGTAGTTTTCGATGATAGAGTCGAAGCAGGTGTACAGGTCGTTCAGGAAGTCCACGACCTGTAGAGAAGGGACAGGATAAGACTCGTTTGGAAACCATCACTGCTGGTTGTGGGTTTAAAGGGTATCCAGAGGGTTATTCTTGGAATATCAGCTAACTGGGGACTTCAAATGGAGACAAGATACACACTACACTAGAGTCAGGAGGTCCCAGGCGCTAGACAAGGTCCACACTACACTAGAGTCAGGAGGTCCCAGGCGCTAGGCAAGGTCCACACTACACTAGAGTCAGGAGGTCCCAGGCGCTAGACAAGGTCCACACTACACTATAGTCAGGAGGTCCCAGGTGCTAGGCTAAGGTCCACACTACACTAGAGTCAGGAGGTCCCAGGTGCTAGACAAGGTCCACACTACACTAGAGTCAGGAGGTCCCAGGTGCTAGGCAAGGTCCACACTACACTAGAATCAGGAGGTCCAGTCAAACACATCTCGTACCAGACACCTCATACCTGCAGGGGAGTGCTTTCTGCCGACATGGCTGTGAACCCCACGATGTCGCTGAAGTAGATTGTGACACAGTCGAAACTTTCAGCCTCAACCTTGTTCCCTCGCTTCAGCTGCTCAGCCACGCAGCGCGGCAACATCTCGTAGAGCAGGGCCTCTGGGGGGAAACACAGACAGAGGGAACATTGGTACAAGGACCAAGGATTTAAGCTGGCCTCATACTGCTAACAAGATAGTCTAAACACAAGGTCTTGCTGTTCTTAATCCAACAAGTTATATTAAAATTATTTTGTAACGTCATATTCCAAGAAAATTAACGAATGCAACCGATATCACAACAGCTTTGACGTCTGCTGTACGTCGCAGGTAAAGAAATAGATGGCCTAAGCCGACCATGAAACAATTGTACAGTTATATAACGTCTCAGGCACGAAAAGAGAGACAGATGTGACAGACCACACAAACACCTTGAGTGTCTACAAGGAAATAGATGGCCAAAGTCAACCGCGCAACAGTTTGGAGAGCTCTATGATGTCACCGTCACGGAAATAGACGGACCGTACTTTGACACACGGTAGGACGACCCGTGGTGGTGGGGGGGGGG
>CABFWO010007904.1:0-11208 GCA_902155825.1 Timema genevievae | reverse complement strand
GGGCGGGGGGGGGGGGGGGGGGGGGGGGTGTACCCACCAGTCTTCTTCTTCTCCTCTACCAGCTGGTCTGTCCTCTCGTCAACCAGAACCTCCAGGTTGTTGGCGTACTTCTCCATCATCGACATCATGTTGTCGAAGATGTTGGGTTTCCTGTGACCAACGACAATGACAATCATTAAGTTATTCCCCACCTTACGGACGGACGCGGTCCACCCACACAAGGAGGAACTATGCTAGCCATTCGATAGGGTGAGTCAAGAGCTCTTTAGTTGGTGGTAACCTCCCGACGCAGAGCCTAGCGCTCGCGGTGGGAAAACAGTCACACCATACCGAGGCTTCTCTTAATCCACCACAGTCGTACTCTCGGTCATTCAGTCCAGTATCTTCGGTCGGTCAGTGGCACAGATGTCATTGGATCTCTAGAGGAACCATTCAGTCCAGTATCTTCGGTCGGTCAGTGGCACAGATCTCATTGGATCTCTAGAGGAACTCAAAACACCACATCCTGGATCCTAGGCTAGACTTGCGCCTCAGTTGTATTCTGAATAATACAAATACACCCATCGGGGACCTCTGGGAGGTGTCCTGACAAGCTATCCCTGCTCGAAGTCAGGTACGTACTACCAACCGCTTAGTATGTGAAGGACTGGGGTCCTCTTTTTCCCCCCATACTCCCATGCCAAACCTCAACAACCTCACTTAATCTTGATGGCCTTTACTATACTCGCATGCCTTTCTTCTATGACACCACTTAATCTTGATGGCCTTTACTATACTGGCATGCCTTTCTTCTATGACACCACTTAATCCTGATGGCCTTTACTATACTGGCACGCCTATCCTCAGCGGACTTGAAGATACTCACATGCCCTTCCTCAGCGGCCTCAGTTTGGTCCTGATGGCCTTGAAGTCGGGTCTCGAGTCTGGTTCCTCGGCCCAACATTCCACCAGGCAGTCCCTTACGAAGTTGAAACTGTTCTCCAGAAGTTCCAGCTGGGGCCTGACAAAACACAGGTTCTCAGTAGTATACTTTCTAAACAAGGAGTTGAAATCGGGGAAAACACAAACAGGCGGGTCAACCATCACGAGGGTGAGAGAGATGTTGACGACATAAAAAATTATCAAAAAAATTTACCTTACACTCTAAAAAAAATTTACCTAAGAACATTTAAAAAAAAAATACTTTCAATATAAGAAAAAGGAGCTAAACATTTTAACACTTTGACCCTGTCGAGTGCAAGTCTAAAACCTATTTTGGGAGAGGGCGAAAGGCGTTTCGTGGCTTCACGACCGACCAAAGTATCCTTCCGCGCCACAAGAAAAGATGGATCACGGAGACCATAGGTGGCGCTAGCTAGCTACCAGACAGGTCTTGCGGAAAAAAAATCATACGTTTGGAAATACCAGTTTTCTCGAGAACGAGTGAAATTTTTATGTTAATATTTTCAACACCCCTTCTAAGATAATTAATACATGTTTATTAATTGTTACATTTTTTTATTTTTTTGTTATGAAACCGGCAGTTTTCTACTGAAAATTTTCAATTTTATCGATATTTGATCACTGTTGAAATTAGAGAGGAGGTGTGTATATAAAAAGTATAACTTGATCGTCTTGCTTCTATTCTTGAACAAACCGTTTCCGAAAAGAAAATTGAAAAACAATAAAAATTCTTGAAGATTTGTTCCGATGGCTCTTCATTTCCACGCCGACTGAAAAGGGACAATCACCTTAACTTAAAACCCCACAATGTTCTATCGACTGACCTGAAGGGCTTGTTCCCGGGCTGGCAGTGGATGACTTTGTGTAGTATCTCAGCAGCGTTCATCCCGGGTTCCCCGAAGGGCCCGTGCCTCGCGTGGAGCTCATAGAGGATTATACCGAAGGAGTAGACGTCCCCCTTAGGGGTACCACGTAGGTCAAGAAGAGGAGGGCTTTGCCCCAGCATGGCCGTCCTCAGGAGCTCGGGGGCCTTGTATAATAAACCTTGGAGGCACAAAAACACGAAACACGTTTTAACCCTTTTGGTTCCACTATCCGATCTGATCGTCTACTACGTCTTCTACTGTTAAAAGTACCGTTAGCTGATCTGATCGTCTAATACACCTTTTAATGTTAAAAGTGCCACAACCCGATATGATAATATTTCCAGATAAACGCTAGTTCTGGCGTTACCCGATAGATGGGGTGAGAGTGAATTATTTCACTTTAGCAAGAACATTCCCTTCCATTATAGAAATGTAGCACAGATAGAATGATAGAACAATTTGAAAAAAATCGCTTCATAAATAAGAATTCGGTAATTTTTCTTGTACAACCTTAAACCATTGACGAGATAGCTGAGGAATTTTCTAGCAGACAAAACCTGAAATAGGGCTGTCCCTCGTCTCGAAGCGAATCAGTTATTGCTGGGGCACTAAAGGTGTTAACGTATTCTTGTGTTACAGTGCGGGTAAGAACACGTCGTCCAGGTTCGGTCAGAGGACGCTTACCGTCACATGGAGGACGCTTACCATCACATGGAGGACGCTTATCGTCACATGGAGGACGCTTACCGTCACATGGAGGACGCTTACCGTCGCAGTTCTTGACGGGGTCCGACTCGTTGAGCGCCGATTCGAGGCCGTCCGCGGCGTCGCAACGCTTGAACTCGTGCAGGCCGAAGTCAGCCACCTTGACGACCCACCGGGAGTCCACCAGACAGTTGGAAGTCTTGAGGTCCCCGTGGAACCGCACCGGAGAGTCGTGAAGGTACATCATCCCCTGAGGAACACGGCAAAGATAGTGTCATCTTCCTAGCACCGCGTCTTACTAATCGTTCGGGTTCTACGCCTATGTAATAGTTACACTAATAGTTTTAGGAATCATGAAGGTTATATTTATACTGAAGTGTACCCGCATTTGTGTTGAGGGAGAGGGGAAACCATTTTTTTTAAACACCTTCTTTACACCCGACCGAGATTCGAACCTCGATCTCTCCGTCATCGGCCAGCCTAGTCTACTGCGAGCCGTAGCGCCTTATACTATGCGGCCACCGAAGCGGGTTTAGTAAAAATGTCGAGGAAGTGGTACTGAGAATCGAAAAAAAAAGCTAGGGTTTTAAAACTTGATAATCCAAGTTTGTAAGAGAGGTTTGCCTCCGAGCATACACTCACCCTGATGATATCCCCGACGAGTGAGGCGATGAACATGTTGTCCAACTTGACGTCATCGTTCTCCAGGATGTCCTGGAAACAGTCACAAATTAAATACATCTTCTTGGTTCAAATCAGATCGAAAATTGACACCTGGATACTGGTAACCATAGCAAAGAAACTCGATTTGCTCGTTGGGAGCTCCGCCCCCCAAACCCCTAGTGAGTTTTCTTTGCAAGTAGATGTGAACTAATGTAATTCCAGCGTTGTTTTGAAATTAAAAAATGTGGAAAATTTACCTAAAATCAAAAAAATCTAGCCTTATCTAAGGTATACCCGATGGAGATACGACAAAAAGTAATAGGACCAAACTTGTGGATCTCACCAAATCCATGGCTGCTGGTGCAATCAGTTTTTTGATAGGTCTTACCGTTTACCCACAAGAGACCTCCAAAGAAAGGTCGGCACCGACTTTAAAGTTGCTTCTCCACTTAGAATTTCTTTGGGGGTTAGAAATTAATATTTTTAACTTTTTGTAATTTTCCCGTCGGTTACAGGCTAGAAGCTATAAGTCTTCCAAATTTCAAGTCTCTAGCTCATCTGGAAGTGGGTAAACATTAATGTCAGTGAGTGAGTGAGTCAGCCATGTGGCTTTATAGTAGTATAATATAATAGGTATAGAAACACCACTCTAATGTTGGTAAGTAGAACCAAATCGCTAGCACTCGTGGTGTTAGTGCCGCGAACTAAAAGATCCGAAACAGGACGATACACTTAGAACACAACGCATTTTCTATTGCGGAATGTTAATTATTATTAGCACCGCGTCTTACTACCCGTTTGGGCTATACACATTACGCTAAAGTGTAATGGTAGGGTGATTGTGAGATGAAATGGAGGACCTAAAGTTTAACGTTGGATCCGAACCACGGTGGGAGAGCCTGGCATTCCACACATTCACAAGTTGTGATTAATACACGTCTTGTCAGAGGTGAAGGAAGGGGTTTGGCAATCAGATAAATCTGTGCCGGGACCGAGGATGTTAATTAATCAATTCTTACGTCAAATTAAATCAAATGTCACTAAATCTATTATTTTTTAAATAAACCACGTTATAAGAAGTAAAATTTATAAAAAATCTAGCTAAACTTCTTCTTTAAAATAAACGAAACATTTCTAATAAAACAGTAATGGCGAATTTTTTCGTAGACTTCACACTGCTTCCTTTTCTATGGACTTCACGTTCACGCATGCGCATTCCTCTGTGACGTCATTGCAAGACGCTCCTAGCGATAGTGCCCCAAACTAGTTTACGGAATAACGAGCGAGAAGCGAGAAGGCACCATGAGCGACCTCAGAGTGTGCCCTGACACAGAAGGTGATGCAAGACGCACACAAGAGAGGAGGCACCATGAGCGACCTGAGTGTGCCCTGACACAGGAGGTGACGCAGGAGACACACACAAGAGAGGAGGCACCGTCTACCGGTGAGTACCTTGAGACTCCCTCTGGTGCAGTATTCCGTCACGATGCAGATGTTGGGAGGATCAGTGCAGGCCCCGATGAACGCGTTCAGGTTGTCGTGCCTGAGGTCTCTGATCTGAAACACGACAGTGACACATGGTACTGTAGATACTGTCTAGTGGCTGTATATACTGTCTAGTAGCTGTATATACTGTATAGTAGCTATATATACTGTCTAGTATCTGTAGGTACCGTCTAGTAGCTGTAGGTACCGTCTAGTAGCTGTAGGTACTGTCTAGTGGCTGTATATACTGTCTAGTGGCTGTATATACTGTCTAGTAGCTATATATACTGTCTAGTAGCTGTATGTCCTGTCTAGTAGCTGTGTATACTGTCTAGTAGCTGTGTATACTGTCTAGTAGCTGTGTATACTGTCTAGTAGCTGTAGGTACTGTCTAGTAGCTTTAGGTACTGTCTAGTAGCTGTATATGCTGTCTAGTAGCTGTATGTCCTGTCTAGTAGCTGTATATACCGTCTAGTAGCTGTATATACTGTATATACTGTATAGTAGCTATATATACTGTCTAGTAGCTGTAGGTACCGTCTAGTAGCTGTAGGTACCGTCTAGTAGCTGTAGGTACTGTCTAGTAGCTGTAGGTACTGTCTAGTAGTTGTAGGTACTGTCTAGTAGCTGTAGGTAGTCTAGTAGCTGTAGGTACTGTCTAGTAGCTGTAGGTACTGTCTAGTAGCTGTAGGTACTGTCTAGTAGCTGTAGGTACTGTCTAGTAGCTGTAGGTACTGTCTAGTAGCTGTAGGTACTGTCTAGTAGTTGTAGGTAGTTTAGTAGCTGTAGGTACTGTCTAGTAGCTGTAGGTATTGTCTAGTAGCTGTAGGTACTGTCTAGTAGCTGTAGGTACTGTCTAGTAGCTGTTGACGATGTGGATATTAGAGGTGACTACTGGAGAGATATGTGGGTCCGACACACAAGAAAGGGAAGGAGACCCATTAGCGGCACAACTCTTTGGGATAGATTAGACATATATGCCCCTTTTATGGGGGTGAGGAATGGTCACTATACCTGATGGCGAGCAGTGTCTAGTATCGACCCTCTGTAAAAACAAACTCACCATCTTGAGTTCCTTCTTCATACTCCGGGTGATGTCGACGGATTTCTTGCGGACCTTCTTGATGGCGAACACCCTCCCCTTGTAGATCCCGATCTGGGTGTAGATGGCCGAGTAACGGAAGTCGGCGTCAGGATTCGAACTCAAGGACACTTGACTCGTCCTAATCAGCGGCTGGATAGTCTGACAATAAACAGGGTTAGTTTTGGTAACAGGCAGAATATCGTGGCTTTTAGGTAGAGTAGGCTCTTAAACAACTCGAATAACATCTAACTTGGGTAGGTAATACAGCTAGAACCAAACGTCTTAAGAGCCCGTCTCACCCCCCAGATAACACCTAACTTAGGTAGGTAATACTGCTAGAACCAGACGTCTTAAGAGCCCGTCTCACCCCCCAGATAACACCTAACTTTGGTACTCCTCGAGAAGACATTTTGACCTAGTGGTACTCCTCGAGAAGACATTTTGACCTAGTGGTACTCCTCGAGAAGACCTTTTTACCTCGTGTTATTCATCCAAACAGCCTTTTTACTTTTTGTTATACTTCAAAATAGCATTTTGAACTCGTCTTGATATTTCAGAAGGCCTTCTGACCTCATTTTAATCCTCCTCCAGGCGTTATGATATTTTTTTATTACTCTAAGAGCCAATTTGGCGATTTGCTATACAGAAGAAACACCATGTACACCAGCAGCATCAATTCAACACCATGAACCACTTCGGTGGCCGCATGGTCTAAAACGTCTCTTTCCCAATATACCGCACTGCCCATTGACAGATATATCAAGGCTCGAGTCCCAGTCGGGTGTATTTTAGGGTGGTTTCCCTTAAATGACTTTTTCCACTCTCTAACTTCACGCAAGTGCTGGTGCACTCCCTAATCCCTAAAACTATTAGCGTAATTACTACATAAGTGTATAACCCGAACGGGTAGTAAGACGCGGTGCTAAGAAAAATAGCCCCATCTACGTTAGGAAAGGCGGTGACAGTTGGAAGAAAGTTCTCCATTGTCAACCGTGGCTGAAAGTAGCTAATGTTGACAGGTTTGGAAATAGTTATTTAATTACTAATTCAATTTTATTAATAAAAATATTTAGAATAATACTTCCCCTAAGGATTACCGTATCAATAAATTAAAGTGTATTATATTCACATTTGTATCTTGTTATAAATGGTCACCAAAATATATAAACGTTTTTATAACTTTGATAAAGATCCATACTAAATATTAGTTCCAAAACAAAACATTTTAATTTTGCAAACAAATGCTCATAAACACAACATAAATTTGTTCGCTTAACGAAAAGAACGCAGTCTTTTAAAGTCTATCGTTTAGAAAGAATTTTAAATAATCCAAAAACGTCGCTTCAAAAAGAAAAATTCAAAAAGGTTATTTTGATTAATGTAAATAAGGTTAAAAGAAAAACTTATTTAAAAACAAGTCATTCGTTGGGAAGGTTTTCATTGCCGAAAGTGACAACGCAACAGATCATATGTTTTGGCGAATGGATATGTACTAAAGTAGATCTGGTTAACTTTTACCAGCTGTCACTTACGTATAAAAAAACATTCAACCAACATGACACCGAGATACCATATTACAAAATGTCGGCACGGCTCGCAAGGTGAGGACTCAGTTTGAATTTATAGCTCAAAAACTGATCTATGTATTACTTTGATCGTATGGTTGTTTAGCAACAACTAAAGATGATAGGGGTAAGGTGTCAGAATTCTGTGCTAAAGGTCCAGGGTTAAATCCTCGGTCCCAGCGCACAGATTTATCTGATTGCCAAACCCTTCACCTCTGAAAAGACGTGTATTAATCACAACTTGTGAATGTGTAGAATACCAGGCCTCCCACCGTGGTTCGGATCCCAGGTTAAACTGTAGGTCCTCCATTTCATCTCACAATCACCCTACCATTACACATTAGTGTAAGTGCGTACAACCCAAACTGGTAGTAAGACGCGGAGATGATGATGATGATGATAATAATAATACACCATAGTGTAACCAAGCATATATGAAAACTGCATAAACGCTACAATTTTTCGCCCTCCCTGCAATCACGTTTTGAAGATTCTATTTATAAAATAATAGGGTAAAAAAAAAAGATCGGTGTTGTTTTCTCGGTCGTTATTACTCCTGAGGTCTTCTGCACTCCTAATACTTTTTTTTATTTCAACGAGTGGTGAATCATCCTTTGAATGGCTCGCTCCAAGCAATCTTCTTCACGTCGCCGATTATGAAACTCCAAAGAGTTCAAGGGCGGCTTCATTCTCATCTACCTACGCGCCTCTCTCTACCGTCACTCAGTGGTACAGGACGACCGTTCATACGGACGGTGTTGCTTTATTTAAATCATCAACCTAGTTCATCTATTATTTACCTTAATCCGCAACCAAATATCCATGAGATCACAGTATTTTTTATACAAGGGAGAAACTATGAATTCTTGCGAGTAAAGGTAATAGTTATCAGCGATGTTTAATATCCTGTATCCCCCCTTCCCCCTGAAAGCTCCACTACCTTAATATTATTTTTAAACCAACTTGAACAAGACGTCTTAAGAGCCTGTCTCACCCTCCAGATAACACCTAACTTAGGTAGGTAATACAGCTAGAACCAGACGTCTTAAGAGCCCGTGTCTTAAGAGCCCGTCTCACCCCCCCAGATAACAACTAACTTAGATAAGTAATACAGCTATAACCAGACGTCTTAAGAGCCTGTCTCACTCCAAGATAACACTTAACTTAGGTAAGTAATGCAGCTAGAACCAGACGTCTTAAGAGCCCGTCTCACTCCCAAGATAACACCTAACTTAGGTAGGTAATACTGCTAGAACCAGACGTCTTAAGAGCCCGTCTCACTCCCAAGATAACACCTAACTTAGGTAGGTAATACAGCTAGAACCAGACGTCTTAAGAGCCCATCTCACCCCCCGAATAACATTAAAAAAAATCTAATTTTCAAAAATAAGTTATGTGTAAAAGACTATATTGTATGGGTTTTTGTATCAGAAAAATTAATCTATAAAGATATCTATAATGAAAATATCTTAAGGTTCGAATCCCAATCTGGAGTACTGAGGGGGTTTGCTTAGTAAATATTTTCCCACACTTCCTTAAAATAAAATTCATGTGCATTTCCTCTAAGATTCAATCATACTATTATTTATTAATGCAAACCTAGATAATCGACAGTCTTCTGTATTTTATATCGAAACAAAATCTATATAAAAATTTGTATCAACAAAAAAAGGTTAAATAATTATTATGTATTCGCCATTTGTAATTACTAAAGAGGAAAAGTCACGGAAGGAAACATAAAATTCATTTTCCAAATGAACACTTGTTTGTTGATTTGAACCAATTCATTTACGTTCCAGACTATTAATTTGCATTCGATGTTTTGCCATCCATTATAAATTATTTTCAGACTAAAAATAATAGTCAGGATAAAATGATAAATATTTCCGTTCGATTACCAATTCATTTGTTGTTCATTTTTTTCTAAAGAGTTTTATTTAGACAAACGCTTTGATAATAGAACCAAATGAATCCTTAATTTCCTCTCCACAAATAAATGTAATATGATTATCGTACAGATTTATGAGTGTGGATTTCAACCGTTAAATTTTACGGTACAAAGCCACCATTATCGAAATGTAATGAGTTGGAAATAAGTACTTCAACAGTTTTTATTGGTAGTACCGTCATATTATATTTAACATTTGGTTCGTACAAAGCTATTACAACAATGTGATCGGGAATGCATTAAATAAATATCGTTTTATTCCCACACATAGCTGGAGTGTGTAGCGTTCATACACACAAACATACCTAATCAGGCCGTTCCCTTAGAGGGTAGACAAGAAATTTGCATACAGCTCAAAAAACAGCTCCATACTTAATCCATCCTCACAAATTTTCTCCACACTTCCCTATCCTTGCATACTCCCTTCTCTTCAACAACATCCATACATCCTCACTAACTTTCTCCACACTTCCCTATCCTTGCATACTCCCTTCTCTTCAACAACATCCATACACTAAGTCATACATGCTCTTTTATTATTAAAACTATTAATGTTTCTCTTTTTCACACATTCGTCTACAACATTTAACTACTTTTACATGGTCTATCCCCTTCCTTTTGATCCACACACTCTACCTTCATATATATGTTTCGTCCTTCGATCCGCACTAATCCTCTGAACATGCCCAAACCAACGTAAGACGCTTCTTTCACATTGACCTATTGTATTCTCTTTCAAACTGGCTTGGTTCCACTATGGTGTAGTTTATAATATAGGGTCATAGTGTAATAAGTCAAGGTAAGGTATCATTACCCTGGGTATCTTAGTTCCAACCGAAGCTGAGTTGTTCTCGTCGTTAATTTGAATGTCCTTGTAGTCCACTTTCCAGAGCAAGCTGTCTAGTTCCTGCTCGTAGCGCCAGTTGCGGTACAGCACTAGCGACACGACGGCGAGAGCCAGAACTAAACTTCCGGCCACTCCTGCTGCGATCTCTCCAGTGTGCGCTGAAACAAGAGTCTAACGTTTAAATAAGTCCCCGTCAGGTAGCGCTAGCGTATCTACGGCTAGTAGAAGAACTAAAACTGTCTTTCTTGTTTTTCCTTATGGATGTTGCGCTTTAAATACAGTTTTATAAAAAAATAAAATAGTTTTAATTTATTTTAATAAAAAACAAGAATATGACCGAGCGTTGAATTTTCCACTAATCGATTTACAAAATGTCCATCAAAGAATCTAGCTTAAGTGTACCCGCATTTGCGTGGAGAGAGTGGAAAACCATTTTGGAAAAAAACCTCCCTCATTACACATGACCGAGATTCGAAACTCGATCTCCCAGTCATCGGCAGTCTAGTTTACTGCGAGAGTAGCGCCGTAGACCATACGGCCACCGAATCAGGTGGGAAATTTTGAAATATTTTTGAAAATGGGTTCAAAGTTTTTGTTGAAAAAAGGGTTGCTGAGGTGTGTTTTGGAAAAAAGTGATTTTTTTGCTCGTTTTTCTGAAAATAATTAATTTGTAGTAAGCAAACTTAATAACTTCTTACTTATATTTGAAAATTTGTATATATTTTTAAAAATTTCTATAGTAATCTTGTTCAAAATATATCTTAATTTTATAATTACGATAGTTATCAAGTTATTATTGATATCTAATGTACTAATATTAATCTATTATTATTATCTTATAGGTCATAGGTCAAAGGTCTCACGACTGTTGGCCAGCACTATAATAAAGAAAATTGAATAATTAAAATTATTATTAGTTGTTCTGTCTTACGACAGGTCCATTCCTTTTTGTCAGTGAGCTTAGACCGTAAACGCACCCTGCCCTCTGCCTCCTCCTTGAGCTCCCAGAATTTTCTATTTCCTTCAAGTCATCCAATATTTGAATCCTCCTCCTTCCTAAGCTCCTCTTTCCCTCAACCTTTCCTTCTATGACGTCGTGCAGA